>PVKN010042426.1:0-10397 GCA_004027915.1 Capromys pilorides | reverse complement strand
TGCAATGTAAGGAAAGAAGAGAAGTCAGCTGCTTGAGCTGCTGCTAGCTCTCCCTCTCTCTTGCTCTTAGCTGCCTCCACGAAAGGTTGCCCTCTGCCCTGTGCCTCTCTGCCTCGGAGCCAGCTGAATATGGACTGAAGCCTTCAGTAACTGTGAGCTAAGTAAACCTTTCCTTCCCTCATTTTGAGTGTCGGGTATTTGTCCCAGCAACAAGAGAAGAGTAAGACACTATCTTAAACAAGTCTCAAAATAAACTAAACAAAAGTGTTGCTGGTGACGTGATTCGCAGCAAAGGGCCTGCATTCCGTTGTCACTACTGTCAAGGCATTGAGCTAAAACAGTAGACGTGTAAGAAGACTGTTGTCCTAGTTAACGCTGATGTCACACATGATGTGTGAGGTACATGCGTGCACACATACAGACGTGACACGTCATTGACACAGATGCAAGTGTGTCAAGCAGTTGTTAGCTGCCTAAGGATGTGCATGATCTGAAACACAGCAAAATTTTAGTATAAATTTGAAACTAAAACACAATCCATGTAACTTCAATTTTCTTTTAGACAAACAGACCTTTAATAAATATCTATTGATGCGGCTGGGTAGATGGCTCAGCGGTCTAAAGCACCTGCTTAGGAAAGCTTAGGCAACTCCAGGGACCGCAGTTTGATCCCCGGCACCACATGCTGCGCCATTCCCACCCCCAGGGCAGGCTGAGCCGGCCATAATATAAATAAATAAAGTTTAAAGATCCTGTCTTTAAAAAAAAAAGTTTGAAAAAAAAATCTATTGATGATCTCACAAATTCCGAATGCTAATGAAGCCAACACAGAACTGTGAACCTACAATATGATCGAACAAGCACGCGTATTTCCTTTCTTCCAACTGAGTGCGGCATCCAAGTCTCAAGCCCAGGACGCGTGGAACTGCTGCAGGAGAGTAAGCCGCTGGTGCCCGATTGCGCATGCAGCACAGGTCCTCCATCTCTCCGCCTGCATTTGCTCTGGACAAGCTCAGAACTCAGCGCAGAGGGGCAGCTGCTTTGGCTCTGCCGAGCAGGTGGCGTCCACAGCCACCAACGCGACTTCTGCAGCGGAGTCCAGCGTCCGCCTGCCGCCAGCCGACCCGGAGATGAACCAGCCCTCTCGTCCCAGCCCCGTTCGGCTTTCCTATGACCGCAGCCAGAGGTATCTAGCCTGGGCCTAGGCCTTAATTGCTCGGAAAATTATTTGCAAGAAAGTGTTTTTAGGACAAGTGTATCTAATTAGCCTCGCAGTAACAGCATCTACAGGATGCGCGCAGGCAAGCAGGGACTTTCCATTCAGGCCAACATGGCTGGGGGATGCGGGAGCAGAGCAGCCCCAGGCCAGTGCCTGTCCAGCAGGTGCTCATTGCTAAGAGGGTAGGGTCAGGGCGAGAAGCCTAGCTGAGGCTTGTTTGAATCTCTTCACAGGGAGCTCAGGGCAGAAAGCTGTGCTCTGGCCTGCTCTGAGGGCCAAATGGGCCCGCATGGAGGTGTGCACCTGTAACCCCCACGCTCAGGAGGCTGCAGCAGGAGGATTACCACGAGTTCCAGGCCAGTCTGCTCTACATCATGAGCTCAGGTCCAGCCTGGACTGGACACACACACACACACACACACACACACACACACTCCTAATGGGAAAAACACAAGCACAGTCCTGGCATGAGCAACAGCCCAGCTACTGGGCCTGCAGAACCTCTGCGGTTCTGTACAAAGTGATCACCACAGCCCAGCCAGCCCAGGGTTCTGTGCTCACACCGACGGGGAGTGCTTCTACCTCTAACCACCTGCTCTGCTGAGATCTTTTGCTTCTGTTCTTTGCTAGAAGTACATTGCTTTGATTCCGCCCCTGGAAGCTTTGGAGTAAGAAAGGAATGGAAAATTCCACATTGCTGTTATTTTCCCAGTCTTTGATGCAGGTCCTGGAGCCAATAATTCTGAAAGGAACTTTGGAAATTATTAACAAAAGATCAGAAATTCACTTCACAGATATGGGCAGAGGGCTTTTCATGGACAGTTACTGTGAAAATTTTCAGCGTAAATGGGTAAGACATGGAGTCCTTTGCCTGCGTAATCAAACACCATTATCTGCTCCAAACATGGGTCTCTATCATTTTCACTGAGAAAAATGCAGGAAGCTAGAAATTCAGAGAGAGAAGAAAGAAAGGGAGTCAGACAGACAGATAGACAGACAGACAGAAAGACAGATAGACAGACCGACAGACACAGAGAGAGACAGACAGAGGAACAAAGACAGAACAGATTTAAAGGGCTCCCATTCAGGTCTAAGCCGCCTGCCCCCGGCATCCACAGCAGTGCCCGTCCCCTCCCCCTAAGTTAGTGCAGTTGGTCATCTCTCCGTTCCCCTAGGCCTGCTTCTGTAACAACACAGGAACGGATTTTCTCCTTGCTTCCCCATGATAAGATGTAAAGTAAGCCATGCATACAGAGCAGAAGCATTATCCTCCAAGAGCTCAGAGCATTAGCAAAACAGATTGTCTCTCCCAGCGGAAGCTTGCAAAACACTATTGTAAAGAACAAATTCACTTATAGGAGCATTTGTGATGCCAAATAGCAGCTTTTAAAGTATCTTGTAGATGACTGTTTATTAGCCAAGCCCTCATCAGGAAGGGGGCAGAGGGGCACGCTCTCTCGGGAAGCAGATGGTATCTGGTCCTTTCGGAGAGAGTGAGGCCATGGAGGAGCCACAGCGGGCAGAGCTTGGTAAACACAACTTCATCTTACAAAAAAAGGTAGACCAGAAAAAACAACAGACTGATGCAGCAGAGAAAATTCTAACCCCTGTGAGGTTCACGATGGGAAAAGTGAGACTGTTTTAATCATCACAAGACTCATAATCTCAGATCCACCGGCAAAGAAGGACCTGGTATTTTGAACCGTTGGGCACCAGTGCAGAGGTCAGTTTTCCTACTTTCTTTTCAGTTCAATCATTTGTTTTGTTAAAAATTGAGCAAGGGCCTGACCTGATGTAGGGCTAGAGAGAAGCTGACCTACATGCTGTCTACCCTGGCACATTCAGGGCATGGACACCCCGATGGCAGTCCCTGGAGAAAGTATGTCACATCCATGCATGAAGGTTCAGTCAGACACCAGCCCTGGGAAAGCTCTTCCCACCTGGGCAAAGAGGCTCCTCGAGGCCACCTGCAGCGTCAAGGAAACACAAGAAGCTTCTTATTCAATAATTGCAATGCACTTTCCCTATCCCAGATGACAATCTTACCCCATGCACCTGTGAAAGCTTAGAGCATTTTTCGTTTTAGGAACTCTGACAAGTCTCTCTGTTTAAAGCAAGACCTCTACAGGATGGCTTTTTCCTTCTTTCGCCATTCTCCAGCTAAGACTACATGACACTTATTTGGCCTGTAATTCAAAACCCGGAGAAATCAGGAGACCGAAGTCATTTCAGAAAGCCATATACATCTCCCCTGCCTAGATATTGTGACGTTGCAATGAGATGGAAAGATTCAGAAAATGAGAGGACCAGGACACACGGTAGCTGCCAGCACTTGGAAGAAAGATAGCAGGGAACTGTGCTGCATAGGGAGTGAGGGACGGAAAGGCTCAAGTGTGGAGAGACAGGTGACCGTTGCTAGGCAGTCAACTCATAACTAGCAATTAATCCCTCATCAAGGTAATGGCGTGCAGCAGTGCACACATATTTTAACAGAAGGGTCTCTCTACTTCCAGTCATGTGGCCAAAAGGACTGAATTATACTGCTTATGGGCGAGTGTCATCTGTGCCAGTGACAACTCTTGCAGCACTAAAGGAAACATGAAGATGTCAACCTATTTAAGCTACAAGAAAGAAAGGCTGAGTAAAGCAACTTTATAGAAGAGAAATCCTATCATTTACACCTAACAAATGGCCATCAAATTCGAATGGATTAAACTATGATTAGGCAGCATCAGCTATGTACTATTTTTTGCCTTTTTGAGACAAGGTCTCCCTATGCAGTTCAAGCTGGCCTTGAGCTCCCTTTTGTAGCCCAGACTGGTCTCGAACTCACACTGATCCTCCTGCTTCAGCCTCCCAAGTGCTGGGATTACAGGCCTGCACCACCTGGGAAGTCACATGCATTTCAAGTTCTACTGCCACTGGAAGCCCTAAGATGCACTGTCCACCTGGAACGGTCCTACGACAAGGACAGTCAGAGCCCCTGTGCTTTCATTAACGTTGCTGGTGACTCTGTCCCCCATCTCCACAGCAAGTGGCGTCTTGATGGGCAGTGATCCCACCACAGTCTAAGAGAAGGGACTGCGGAAGCCATTGGGGCTTGGGCTCATACAGTGCCTGGGTAACCCACTTTCTGTTTTAATTGCAAGTACTTTGGAAAACACATCATTCCCAACAGTGTGGCCCGTTATTGTCTGTCTAGCTGTTCTTGTCCACCCATGGCGAAAGCCTCTGGAAGATTCTTGCTGGGGGGAGCCTGGATCTGGTGTCTTTGTGACAATCTAGCACGTGGCACTTGTATTCAACAATGTCCACACTTGAAGGACAATTATTCTTCTCTCATTTGATGATTCTACAAGAATTATTGGGAAAACTCTGATTCATTAGCTTGAAAAATGTTCTCTGCAGACAGTGATCTAGTGAAAAAAAAAAAAAATTGCTTCCTTCCTGCACTAGCTTTGGGTAGTAAATGTGATGTTCTTTAGTAACAAAGTATTCAAAATGTAGCACTGCAAATGCTGTAAGGACCTGTAAAGCAGTAAGAAATTTTTAAAAACTCATTTGAAGTCCACAAAATTCAAAATCAGACTTACTTAAATGGGATGTATCATTCAGAAAATAAAAGTAATTCAAGGGTACTGCATTATTCAACATGTTATACCCAGCACCCTTTCTATTGAATGCACCAACTCCAGATTTCTATGACACTCATGGCGGATGCATGTGTGAGCTGCTTTTGTAAAATAACTGGTCACCAGCTATTTCAAGCAGAATGAGAGGGGATATTCCCCTTGCAACTCCCCAGGTTCTCACTCTGCTGCAGAGAATGTTTTTAAGAAGAGCCCTTGAAACTTTAATGCGGCGAGTGTGACTAATCAAATGGAGAGCTTCTCATCTTTCGAGAAGAAATGCATTATTCTCCTTGAAGGGGAGGGAAATCACCTAGCGCCCTCACAGCGGACGCCCCTTGTCTGAGCCTGCAGCCTTGCATCTGAACTGAGAAGAGTGGCCGCCACTCTTTCACCTGTCAGGTAGAAACACAAAGGGCAAGGACGGAGAGGCCAGGTCCTGGGGATGCCGCTGCCCACTGTGGAGAGACCGTGAAGCAGGTGGCCACGCCCACCCATGCCTTCAGGAGGGATGCAGCTGGGCAGCTGTTCTGAGCTACCCTGATGTCCACCCCAGCTCCACTCAACCCCATCCGCACCCCCCACCACACTGACACAAAGCACTCCACTTCCGTCACCCCCTCCTTTCCAGTAAGTAGAGAAGGCTCGAATTGTTGGGGATCCCCCTGAAGGTCCAGGAAAGAGTCTGGGGTGCATGCACATAGCCTTCTGTCTGAAGGAGCCTCAGGAGGAGACGCTGCTGGAGGTGTGGACAGTCAGCGCCCACAGGCAGAGGGCAGGCAAGGTAAGCTTCATCAGCAACTCTGCGCTCTGCTTGGTGTTGGAGGAAATGAAGACCTGTCGGCACCAGTGAGCAGTGTGCACCGCCCTGTATTCCAAGTACTCTGCAGTACACAGCAGAGCTCTGCAGGTGCCCCACACCCCCACACCCCTCCCGCTTGTTAGTGGACAGATGTGCTCTGGACAAAGGAGAGGTGAACACAGCATTAAGTGTGATTCCTGGCAAACTGTGCCATGCTTCCAAGGAACTGCACCACACACCTAGTCATGCGAAGCCTGCGCTGCCATCGCCTGCCCACTCACTGCGTCTTGTGTGAAGAACACTGTGTGTGTAGCCTGTCAACTCCATTGATTTTTATGACCTGCGTTTTATTACAAACCAGGAAACTACTTGGAAGTTGAGACACATTGTCACAATGCAACATACCCCAGGCAAGATGCTTTCATTTGTGCCCTTTCCATTCCTCTACTCCTTCCTTTCTTTTCTCCACACACTTTCCCTTTTCTTCCTCCACCATCCTGCTCTCTTTCTCATCTTATTTCTTCCCTATAGCTCCCTCATAGCAGGGGTGCACAGGTGTCTGTCTATTTACACACAGATACATACATGCGTAGGTTCATACGTGGCGACAGTATCACTTTGGGTTTTCTTTTGTTTCATTTTGTTTTTATAATTTTATTACTCTTAATAAGAAATAACAATGAGACAGTTTCAAAACACGTTAGTAGAACAGGCACAATATTTAATACAATGCATAATGTTGTCTTCATAGTAGTTGTTCAGAGTACAAGATGCAGACATGATAGCCTTTCTAAATACTATTGGTACAGATATTTCTTCTCACTGAGCTAAAAGAAAGCAGTTGTATGCATAGTCCAATATTCCACAATAGTGGTGAGTTATCGGCAGAGCTGGCAGTGTCAGAAGCTGTTGATTTCAGCCATTCACAGCTCAGCCTACTTATCTGGCTTTACTTTTTATGTTTGGTGGTTAAACAATCCATTTCTGCTGGATGGTTAAGGCCGAGGTAAAGAAAGACCTATACAACAAAAAATGCAACTTTTGTGTCTGATAAGGTCAGTCAAATCCTCTCAGGATTTACCTTGAAACCATGCACAGCATTTTGTAGAACTTTTGTCAGTGTCAGTCATCTGGATGAGTCACGGCCATTGCTTGACCAGTTTATTCTCTGTGAAAGCCTGAGAGAATTTTTTCTCTCTAGGTGACTCTTCTTAGGCACACTATACATCATCAATCCCTTTCCTCTGTGGCCCTGTGATCTCCTTGAACAGAAGATTTGGGATACCACTGAATTACAGGATGTCACAGTCCAGGTTCTCTTATGTCCTGAGTCTTCCTGACCTTGAAGGACTAAGGCCAAAATGTTGGCTATCCTTGTAGCCCTTCTTTTTCTCTAATTTTTTTTGTCTGCAAGCTTAAGTTATTAGCCCTCCAGAAGAGAAGCTTAGTGATACTATTACTCTATACCATAGTTACTTAGCTTAAATCACTGTCTTTCTGAATATCCAGTGCCTTAGACTTGACATGACACGGGTATTCTCCATCGATCATTGATAACCTAATAAATCCCTATAGAACGTAATAAGAAAATAATTGCACATTTTTACATAGAAATTTAGAAATCTAACCATATACAAAATTGAGGCAGGTCAATATTACAGCATCTTTTCCTTAACTCTTATTCTCTTTTGTTACCCTGTTTTGTTTTTCTTAAAACAAACATTCACTTGAGAGAAAGTATAACAATAATTGAAATGATATTAGAATCAGAACACGTCTAAAAGACCAGAATGACAGGCATTCCAAGCATAGTTTTAGTGTTACGTTGCTATCCTCAGTGTCAAAAACCTGTTGGAGATGTAAAGGACTATTGTCTAATACATCCTGTGTGTAGATGTGTATGGTTTTCCCCTGCCACGGTTCCTAAATTTTCTGCTTGCTATCTCTTCATTGTTTAACCTTTAAACTCTTGACTTTCATTTAGCTGTGTTATGCCTTTCCATTTCTATTTCTTCTTTTGAGTTCTTACACTAGGGAGATTATATAACATTTAAACACATAGGTCTGGTTTATTTCTCTTATGAGTATATCTTGAAGATAAATACACTTATGTATGAAGTCTTAGGGTTTATCATTCTTTATAACTGAGTAACATTCCATTGTATGAAAACACCATATCTTCTTCAACCATTCTTTAGGTGATGAGCATCTTGGTTGTTTCCACGATTTGGTTGTCACAAATTGGGCTGCAATAAACATAGGAGCACAAACATCACTATGATAAGCTGCTTTCGGTTCTTCTGGGGTAATTCCCAGTAGGGGGATAGCTAGATTGAATAGGATTTCCAGTCCTAGTTTTATAAAGAATCTCCATACTGATTTACATAATGGTCCACTAGTCTGCATTTCCAACAGCAGTAGAGAAGGGTTCCTTTTTCCCCACAGCCTTTCCAACATTTGTTGTTGGTTGATTTCTTTATGATAACCATTCTTTCTGCTGTGAGATGGTATCTCAGTGTTGTTTTAATATGCATTTTATGAATGGCTACTGATGTGGAGCATTTTTTCATGTATTTATAAGCCTGTCATATTTCTTCCTCTGAGAAGTGTGTGTTCATCTCAAATGCCCATTTCTGGATTGGGTCTTTGAATTTTGAGACCCTAATTTTTTTAGTTTCTCATAATGTCTAGATAGAAGACCTTTGTCTGAATACTTACTAGTTAAATTTTTTTCAAAATTTGTGGGTTGTCTTTTTACTCCATTGGTAATTTCTTTTGATGTGCAAAAAATTCTCAGCTGGAGGAGGTCCCAGTTGTTGATTCTTTCAAGTGTTAAACATGCATTTTGATTTTTCTCCATGAACTCTTTGCCTACCCTGATGTCTTCAAGATTTTCTCCCACTTTCTCTTCCAGGAGATTTAATGTTTCTCTTTTAATATTTAGATCTTTAGTCCATTTTGACCTTAGTTTAGTGCATGGTGCTAGATCTGGGTCAAGTTTTAGGTTTCAACATGTAGAGAGCAAGTTTTTCCAGCATCATTTGTTAAAGAGGCTATCTTTCTTCCAGTAAAAATGTTTGGCCCCTTTGTCGAAGATAAGGTGGCTGAGTGTGTTTATTTTTGCTTCTACATCTTCTAATCTATTCCATTGACCCACAGGTCTATTTTTTCCCAATACCATGCTGATTGTTATCATAGTAGCTCTGTGATATAACTTTAGGTTAGGAATCGTAATGCTTTCTGTCTTGTCTTTATTGCCCGTGATTGTCTTTGCAATTCTGGGTCTTTTCTGGTTCCAAATAAATTTTAGGAATGATTTCTCCATGTCTGTGAGGTATGTTGATGATATTTTGATAGGGATTTCATTAAATCTGTATAACAACTTAGAGAGCATGACCATCTTCACAATGTTGGTTCTTCCTATCCAGGAGCAGGGAATATCTCTATTTCTGTAATCCTCTATGACCTCTTTTTTCAGAATACTGCTATTTTCATTGAATAGATCTTTTATTTCTTTAGTTAAATTAACTCCTAAGTATTTCAGTTTCTGTGGTGCTATCATAAAAAGTATTGTTTCTCTAATTTGTCTCTCAGTGTGTTTGCTATCTGTGTAGAGGAATGTTTTTGGTGCTAGGATGTTGACTTTGTATCCTGCTTTGCTACTGAATTTACATATTAATTTTAGTAGCTTTTTCCCTATGGCCTGTTCAGCCTGCCCTGGGTGTGAAGCTTGCACAGCATGTGGTGCTGGTGATGATTGAACTGTGGTGCATGTGGTTGCCTAAGCTTGCCTAAGAAGGCATTTTGGAAAGCTGAACTATCATGTTGGCACCTCTACTAGCTTCTTGGTGGAGTTTTTTGGATCTTCCCATTACACTATCATGTCATCCACAAATAATGATAATTTAATTTCTTCATTACCTATTCTTTTTTATTTCTTTTTTTCTTTTTTTTAAGACATGGTCTCGCTATGCAGTTTAGGCTGGCCTTAAGCTCACTTTTGTAGCCCAGGCAGGTCTCGAACTCACACCAATCCTCCTGCCTCAGCCTTCCGAGGGCTGGGATTACAGGCATGTGCCACCACTTTTCTCTTATATAATGGCTATAGCTAATGATTCCAGAACTATATTGAATAGGAGTGGTGATAGAAGACATGCTTGTCTTGTACCAGATATGAGAGTAAAAGACTTCAGTTTTCCCCGATTTAGAATTATGTTGGCCATTGGATTGTCATAGATGGCTTTTATGAGATTGAGGTAGAGGGCATCTATTCCAATTTGCTGTAGGACTTTGAACATGAATGAATATTGGACTTTGTCAAAAGCCTTTTCTGCATCAATTGAGATGATCATGTGGTTTTCGGATTTGGCTTTATTGATATAGTGTATTACCTTTATAGATTTGCATATGTTGAACCATTCTTGCATTCCTGCAATGAATCCTACCTGGTTGTAATGTATAATCTTCTTAATCATTAGCTGTATTCTATTTGCTAGGATTTTATTGAGGATTTTTGCATCTATGTATGAGAGAAATTGGCCTGTCATTCTCTTTTTTAGTTACATCTCTCTCAGATTTTGGTATCAGTGTAATACTTGCCTCTAGGAATGATTTTGAGAAGATTGTTTCCTTTTCAATTTCATTTAAGATTTTCAGGAGTATTGGGATTATGCCTTCTGCAAATTTCTTATAGAATTCATTGGTGAATCCATCAGGAGCTGGACTTTTCTTTGTCGGTAGGTTTTTT
>PVKN010042425.1:0-10421 GCA_004027915.1 Capromys pilorides | reverse complement strand
GGACACCTGGCTAGAAAGACCAGGTGGGGCTGACTCAGCTACCCCTTGGAAGTTCCATCCCTTCAGGCATCCATCCAAGGCAGGAAGCAGCCTCGGAGTCCTGGGCCAGCCCAGGACACCTACCTGGCAGCGGGTGAGGTCCCCTGGACACCAAGGGAGCCAGACAAGGCACAGAGCTTTCTGTTGACCCTTCAGCCATCTATTTCTCAGTGTAGTAGGGTGGCATAAAGGCCTAATGAAATCTACCAGGGTCCTGGCCCCTGGCACTTGAGACTGGAAGCCCCTATCCCTCGGCCTGTCCACCCCACTGCCCTCCCTGGAGCTGTGGAGGTCTCTGAGGACACTGGGTCCCCTCCAGCTGAGGGCTCCTATACTCCCATCAAGAGCTCCAGCAACTCACCTGCCCTCCCAGATACCCCACCCATTTGTCTAGGACATTGCACCAGCTCTGAGAGAGGCATCCCTGTGAAGTCCGGGAGGGAGGCCCCAGGGAGCAGGACCAGCCCCCCAACAGAAGTGAGGCCAGCAGGAGGGACTCAGTAACATCTCCGACACACCGCTGGAGCTGTGGCTGCTTGCAGTTTATTTTCGGCTGGTCAGGAGAGTTAGGAGAGCTCAGTGCAGCCCGGAGAGCAGAGGTCTCCAGCCTTCAGCCGGGAGCCGGCATTCTGGTGTGCCGGCCCCTGCAGCCTGCCAAGTCTACAGGACGGGTCGGCAGGCAGGGCTCCGGCTCTGCAGCTGGTGGCCCCGCCAGGTCAGGGTGGGGGCCTGGTGTTGGCCTGGCTGGACTGGCTCAGCGGCTGCTTCTTTGTGGCTTCTGAAGCCAGGCCACCAGTGACCATGTTGCTGCAAGTCCGGGGTGATTCCGGGCTGGGAGAGAACGCGGCCAGGAGGGTCAGAGGCAGCCTCCCTCCAACCCTCCCTCCAGAACCGCCCCGGGAGGGTGGACTCACTGCTCTGGCGACTCCAAAACTGTGGCCATGAACGGGGCAGGAGACTTCCCAAAGAAGAAGCTAGTCCACCAGTGACCTGGGTCAGCCTTGGGGAGACCTGAGAGAAAGAGTGGGGTGACGATGCCGTTGCCCAGAGGGTCCCCCCATGGCCCACAAGGAGTGGACGCCAGGGCTCACCCGGGTGGTGGGGGACGGCCTCCCCGGAGTACTCGGCACTTCCGCAGGAGCTGTTGCTGGACGCGGAGCCCAGGCGGCCTGGGGACAGGGGGCGGTCAGACAAGGGCTCTTGCTGGTGGCCAGGGGCGTCTGAGCTGGGCGGGCGGGCGGGCAGGCGAGCGGCTACTTACGCCGGTAGTAGTCGTGAGTGGCCACGAGCGAGCCGCTGGAGGGGATGGCTGCCATGCTGCCCGCGGCACTGGGGACCTGCAGGGGCGCGGCCCTGGTCACCGAGCCGGCGGATCGCTCGTAGGGGCGCAGCCGACTCCCTCCTCCCGCTCCCAGCTCAGCTTCCAGACGGCTCAAACCGGTCGGGACCGGCTGAGAGGCCAAACAAAGGCGCTCTGTGTGCGATCTGGGCAGGCCCGGCCCCGCGGCCCGCCCATCTCCGACCTTAAGACCCGCGCCCTCAGCCCAGCGCCCTCACTTCGGCGGCGACCCCTCGCAAGCCTCGGTGCAGTCAGGGGCGGTAGGGACGGGGTGCTAGGCCGCAGAGCCCATTTGCAGAGCAGGCCACGGCCAGGGGGCCGCTCCGCCACACCGCGCACCAGTGCGCACGCGCAGACGCGCCCGCAGTCAGGTACGAGGTGGTCGTGACGCGAGGGGCGGGGCTCCTGTAGCCACGCCCACCTGAGCAGGCACCTCCGGGAGGCCCCGCGCGCTTGCCTTTGCCTGCACTCCCGCGACCACAGTGCAGTCCCAGCTCAGTCCGTCTGGGGCCGCCCGTGAGCGACATGGCCAGGCCAGGACCCGCGGACTGGAGGACTTCTTGTCTGGGTCCTAGAGCCGGACCTATGCACCCAGCCCGGACCGTGCCTGGCGCCGCCCAACTCGTGCTGGCGCCCCTGCACCTCCATCTGGGCTGCTTGCCCGCGCGCAACCCGCAGGTCCACCCACTGCCACCCACGACAAACGAGGACACCTGCTCGGCAGTGGCTCCTTGTCCCCGGTGCGCCCCCAGCACCTCTCAAGGGACGACAGGTGGGGTGGGGTACCGGTGTGGAGGATCCCAGAAGGTTCCCATCAGGCCGCTGAGGCTCAGAGCTGACGTCATGCCCTGGCTTGCCGGTCAAGAGCAAGTGCTTGCCGTCCTGTCCTTCCAGCCTTGCCCACTCCCCTGCCTCCCCATTACCTAAAGGGAAGTTCAGCCAGTCCCCTGAGTTCAGATCTTTTACACAGCCAGCTGAGAGGGCTGAGCAAGTGCCCGGGCAGTTCTGGGTTTCAGGAGGCCACCAGCAGGTCTGCAGTTCTGTGCTGCTCTATGAGCCCCATAAAGGCTAGGGGCACACTGTGCCAGCTGCATGCGGGGTGCAAGCTGCATGCGGGGTGCCCTTCCAGCAGTGCTGATACACCTTCGCGGTGCTCGGGAGCTGGACGGGGCCTCTGCTAGACCTGGTGGACGCCGGATGACCCCTGAGGCACAGGCTCTGACCAGGCAGTGCACCTGTTTGCTGTTGAGTTTGTTGGTACCCAGTATATGCAGGTGCTGGGCCAGGCACAGTAGCAAATGTCCGTGTTTCCAGCCCGGATGGAGGCTGAGGTAGGAGGATCACAGGTTTGTTTTATTTTATTTTATTTTATTTTATTTTTTTCACAGGTTTGTTTTAGCCACTTAGTGAGAGCCACTGCCTCCAGGAAAGGGGAGCCTAAGGATGTAGCTTAGAGACAGAGCACCCATGGGTTTGGTCTCCAATACTACCCTCCCCCAAAAAGCAGCCTCCGTGTGAGAGGCCAGTGCAGAGGCTAGGTGGGACAGGGGGCAAGATTTAAGCTGAGGTCTGAGGACAGGGAGGCAGCTGGGGCAGAGCAGACAGCATGTGTGGGCACCTGAGACCCAGTGCAGGTGGTGCTGGGAAGAGCAAGGAGGTTGTGGGTCTGGGACTGGTGAGGGCAGCAGGACCTCTGCAGGGAGCCATGGGCAGAGCCACTGAGCATCCCTGAGAGCAGACTGGTCAGATATGGTGACATCCGAGGGCAGACCTTTCTGGCAGGAGCCAGGCTTGTTTCTTGGCTGCTTGTGCTGCAGGCTCTGGTACCCAGCCCCCTGCCCCTGCAGACCAGGGAACGTCTCAGTGGTTTCAGGGTCCAAGACATCAGAAGCCAGCTGTGGGTCCTGCCCAGGACCTGACCACACAGGGCTTTGCAGGAGCCTGGAATGACCTGAACAGCACAGGAGGAGGGGCCAGGGCTCCGCTATAGGCCTCCCTGGCTCTGATTCCTGGCCCAGCTGGGTGGGCAGTGTGAGCAGAGGTGGAGGAAAGCCAGCTCTTCCTGCAGCAGAGCCATCTGCAGGATGAGGAGGACAGAGAGGGCAGGGCTTGGCAGTTGCCTGAAGAAGGAGGACAGTTGGGATCTGCATGGCTGGGGAGCAGAGGGGAGGCCAAGCTGCTCAGGCTCCTGGGAGAGGCTTCTCCCTGGGGCTGGCTCTGCCGTGCTGCTGCTGGTTCTCTGTCCAGTGGGTCCCGCTGTGTGTCAGGTGCTGGGATCCATTCAATGGGTGAAGGCAGGCGCTGCCTTCAGCTCCTCAGGACCTGGAGGCTTGGCTCAGTCTCATCACCACAGCCGAGGTCTCCCAGGGGCAGAAGCAGTGTGCGCAGAAGCCCTGGGGCCAGTGGTAACCATGGCACACTATGCTGTGGGTGTGGGAGGTTGGAACCAGGTCCTGCCACCTGTCAGGCATAGAGTAAGGGTTCTCAGTGACTTCTCAGGTGTGTGGCTTGTGGTTACTGCCTGTCCTTCAGAACCTAGCCTGCTCTGTCCTGCGGCTTGCCCAGTCTGCTCCCTAGTAGAACTGAAGCCCTGTCCTTCCTTGAGCCTCCCTAGGCAGGCTCAGGCTTGGGCAACAGGAGTATTCGGGGCAGAAGGGAACACAGGTCGGTGTTCAGGGTCTTCTGGCTCGACTCTGGGAGATCCTGAGGCTCCTCCACTGATCTTGAGACGCCCTGCTCATCAGGATGGATAGGGAACCTTGGCCATCACAGAGCTGCTGGGGGCCACACCTGAGGTTTGGGGATACTCCTCTCTAGCTTGGTGCTGCAGCTTCCTGGGATAGGTGCGTCTACTGTTTCTCCTTCTGTGTCAAGAGTCTACTGTACTCCCTGCTGTGAACAAACCACCTGACGTACACTCCTCCTTTGTTGTTAATGGAAGAGAGAGTTTATTTTGGCTTATGGTTTCAGATATTTCAGTCCATGGTAAACTGATTTCAAGACAGAAAGATGATGACAGAGAGGGAAGCAGAAGAACGCTGCTCACCTCTAGGCAGCCAAGGAAGCAGAGCGCAGGAAGAGCCGGAAGGGGAGGGCCAGGGAGCAGATGCAGTCTCCTGGACCCTGACCCACCCAGGCCGCCCAGAAGTGGCTCTCAAGCTAGTCAAGTCCACAGTCAAGATTAATCATCCCCCTCACCGTGTGGTCGGCTGCGACCATGGCGGTCTTAGTTGTGGTTACGTGGGTTCCACACATATGGATCTTGTAGTTCTGCTCAGCCAGGCCCTTCCTCAACCAGAAAGGCATGCAGTGCCAGTTGTTGCTTGGTGCAGATGTGTGCTGGGCATGTGGGCCGGGCGGAGCCCACCAGCCTGTCCTCTGGGGTCAGGCCAGGGCCAGCCATGGCCCTAAGGTCTGGACCTGAGATCCTGCAGAGGTGCTGTGGATACTTCCTATATAGTGTCCTGTTGGAGTTGGGGTACAAGGCTTAGGTTAGGGCTCAGCACCGGGGCAGCGGATGGGGGACTGTGAGATGACCGTGCTGGGCCTGGCTGGCACAGTGTTTGTGTCTGCCCTTCACTCGCCCAATACGTCGCTCAGAGGGAAGACCTTCTGTGGAGGAGCTGAAGGTGGAAGCCATCCTGTGCCTCCCCAGCTGGACACCAGGACTGTCACTTCCCCCAGCCTCCTTCAGCTGTGCTCTGGGGCCAGACAAGCAGTTACCTCAGCGGCAGCACCAGTAATGGAGTTTAAAGGGAGTCTTCCTTCTCCCCTTTCTTCCTCCCTTCTCTTCTTCCTTGCTCCCTCCCTCCCTGCCTGCCTGCCTGCCTTCTTCCCTCCCTCCCTCCCTCCTTTCTTCTCTCCCCTCTCTCTTCCCCCCCTCCCCCCAAGGATTAAACTTAGGACCTTGCACTTGCCAAGCGGGCACTTAGCTTACGCCATCTCTTTCTTCTTTCCTTTTGAGATGAAGGGCTTGCTCGGTGCCAACGTTGGCTGTGAGCCTGGGCTCAAGCAGTCCTTCTGCCTCAGCCTCCCAAGTACTGGGACAACAGGAATGCCTCACCAAGCCTGGCTTCTGCACATTCTTTCTCTAAAATGGAGAAGCAGAGATGCCCAAAGAGTGGAGCTCCTATGGTATGTCCCCATAGCAACATGCAAGGACCCTGAATGGAGCCCCTGACCAGCGCTAGAATGGGGGAAGGGGACACTGAGCTCTATGAGGACTGCTTGATCTGACTTAGGGTTGGGCGCCCCCTCTCTCTCAGCTCCCAGGTACCCAGGGAGGCTGCTCAAGCCACTGTCCTGCTGAGGGGTGCTGACCCTCTCCTGGGCCATGGCTCAAGTTGGGAGAGGGTGCCTGGGAGCCGCAGGCTGGGTGGGACCCATGTGGCCTCTCGGTGGCTGCGTGACCCTGTTGGGCAGCCTTCAGCGGGCAGGGAGGCCATGCTCAGACAGCAACCCGTAAGTTTTACACACTGTTTGGATAGAGTGTGTTGGGGCTGCTTTCAGTAGGTGGGGCCGCAGAGAGCAGTGCTGGCTCAGAACACGGATGCGAGGAACAGCCTGCTAATAGGAAGCAGGCACCGGGGATGGGAGAGGACAAACTGTCCCCTGCATGGTGCACAGAGGATGGTCAGGCCCAGGTTGCTGCCTGAATGCAGTTGTTGGCAGGGAGGACATTGGCAGGGCCATCTCCCCTGGAGAGGAGACACTTCACTTGGCCCCAGCCTGACAGCGGCTGCAGGCTTCCTGCAGGGTGGAGGGAGGAGAGAGGTGGCACTCAGGCCCCAATCCTAGCAGTCACCTGCCACGGCTGAGCCTTTCCCTCTCTAGATCGGACGATCCACAGGCTCTCTGTCATCACTCAGCATCACAGCTTGTGCCTGGGTGTCCTGCCAAAATGTCTATGCACCCCCAGGCGAAGTCCTGGGGAGGCGGCTGGATCATGGGTGTGTGAATCTGGGATTAAGAGCAGCAGCTCGAAGTGGGTTTAGCTCACATCTGGGTGCAGATGGTGGAAGCCCCACCCTGGGTGTGGGCGTCACCACGCAGGAGACTCCCAGCCTGGAAGGGATAGAAGGGAAAGGGAGGTTGGCTGCCTCCTGCCTGCCCTGCCGAAAACAGTCTACTGCGCAGTGCCCTCTGCCACACCAGCCTGCGTGGAGCCGCCTGTGGATGGAAACCTCTACCAACTGGGAGCCAAAATAAAACTGGCAGGTGTCTGCTACTTTGTCTCAGCAACGAGAGAGTAACTAAGACACTCATTAGCTTGGGTGTCATCGCCACTTGCTCTACCCCAGCCACAGGCCTTCGGGGAGTGAGGGCGGAGCTCCTCAGCTGCTCCTGGAGATGGTGTGCTCATGGTCACAGTCGTGATGGGCCAGCTTACTGCTCTTTGCCTTGGGGTCAAAGGCTCTTCTTCCCTGAGCGGCAGCTGCTCCCTGTCTGTAGCAGAAGCTGGTAACTTTAGGTGGTGGCATCCACTGCAGGAGAAAGGAAAATCACTAACTAATATTTAGCAAGCGCTGTGTGTGTGAGTGCTTCCTGTGGCTAGATGAAGCCCTGGGGCAGTGGTGGCTGCTCACCTGTCTGTCCCTCCAGGTCCTTGTGCTGCAAGTGGGAAAGTGGCCAACTCACAGTGAGTGCTCCTACCTGTGCCTGGCACACAGTAGGTGCTCGGCACAAGTGAGATGTCCTCACGACGCAACACTGTCACTGTTAGCAGCAGTCTAACCTGTCAACTTGGCCAGGTGAGATCTACAGAGACAGAGATTGTACCTGCACACCACTGGATCCCAAGGGACTAAGAGAATCAACCATATGGTAAGCCTTCAATCAATATGTTTAGGGCCATGGAGATAGCTCAGTGGTCTAAGTATCTGCCTAGTCAAGTGCAAGGACATGAATTTGATTCCTGGTGCCACATACTGTCCTGGCCCTGGGCTCACCAAGTTGGCTACAAGACCAGGTGTGGTGGTGTACACCTATAATCCCAGGACTGGGGAGGCTGAAACAGGAGGATCACTGAGTCTGAGCTGTGTGTAATGAGACCTCATACCAAATACATAAAAATGTATATAAATTAATCTGTTTAATGGAAGTGAAGTGTGTAATAAAAATATTAAAATATTTCCAGCTAGGTCTGATGTGGTGGTACATGCCCTACAAGGCCAACACTCAGGGGACTCAGGGCTCGGGGGATCACCATGAGTTCCAGGCCAGCCTGGGCTCCATAGTGGGTTCAATGCCAGCCTGAACTACCTTGAGAGACCTTGGCTCTGGAATCCTGGGTACATTGTCTTGATCCCAGGACTGGGCGTGGTGGCACACACCTGTAATCTTGATACTCAAGAGGTTGTGACAGGAGGATCACTGTGAGTTCGAGACCACAGCCTGAACTAAATAGTGAGACCCTGTCAAAAAAAAAAAAAAAAAAATGGTGTGGTGGCATGCACCTGTATCCCAGCACTTGTGAGGCTGAGGCAAGACGATTGCCATGAGTTCGAGGCCAGCCTGCGCTACATAGCAAGACCCTGTCTCAAAAAACAAAAAACGAAAGAAAGAATATAGGGAAATTATACTTCTCCAATTTTTAAAATTGAAATAAAATCCACAGATCATAAAATGAACCGTTCCGAGGTGTGTAATGCAGTGTGCTACAGCGCGTCCACAGGCCTGTGCCTGTCACCCAGTCTAGGTCCAGCACATTTTCTGCATCCCAAAGGATGCCCTGTGCATGTGTGTTCCCCTAGCCTCTGGTGCTCACTGTTCTGCTTTGTATAGATCTACCTTCTCTGGATGTCCCTCTCTCCCTCTCTCCCTTTCTCCCTCTCTTCCTTTCTTTCTTTCTTGGGAGTTGAACTCAGGACCCTGGGCTTGCCAGGCAAGGCAAGGTTGCTGAGCTATATCCCCAGTCTGGATATTTCATATACGTGACATCATACACATGGTGACCTTTCATGTCTGTTTCACTGACAATTCTAAGGTCATGAAGATTTATGCCTGTGTTTTCTTCTTTCTCCTAATAATTTATAGTTTTGTTAGCTCTTTGATCCATTGCTAGTTGTTTTTTAAAATATATAGTGTGAGGCCAGAGTCCTACTTCCTTCTTTCGCATGTGGGCAGTTTTCGCACCCACGTTCTTGTCACATGTAGCTGGCCTTAGGGATGGGTACAGGACTGTAATTTAGCACAGTATAGTGGTGGTGAGGTGAAAGCCACAAGAGTCAACGGGGCATGAAGGCACACCCCTGCAGTCCCAGCATGCTGAGAGGCTGAGGCAGGAGGATCACAGGTTTGAGCCTGGCCTGGCGGTTTAGTAATTTAGCAAGACCATCTCAGAAAAAGGCTAGGGCCAGATGGACTGGTGCATGCCTGTAAGCCCAGCATTCAGAAGGTTGAGGCAGGAGGTTTGCTGTGTGTTCAAAGCTGGCCTGGGCTACATGTGAGTGCAAGTATAGCCTGGAATACATAGTGAGACCCTATCTCAAACAGACGCAACAAACAAACAAAAAGTGCTGAAGATTTGTTCAGTGCAAAGGCCCTGGGTTCAATCACAAGTAGTGTCAAGGAAGAGAGCCCAAAAATTCAATTTAAAATAGGCTGGGGAGGGCCGGCGAGATGGTTCAGTGGTCTAAAGCGCCTGCTTAGGAGGGCTCAGGCGACTGCGGGGACTGCAGTTCGATTCCCAGCACCACATGCTGCGCCAGCGCCACCACCAGGGCAGGCTGAGCCAGCCACAAAATGAATAAATAAAGAAACAAACAAACACAACAAGCAAGCAAACAAACAAATAAATAAATAAATAAAATTTAAAAAAATAAAATAAAATAAAATAGGCTGGGGAGATAGCTCAGTAGAATAAATGCCTGCCTGGCAAGCACCAGGTCCTGAGTTCAATCTCTAGTAACACACACACACACACACACACACACACACACACACACACACACACACAAGAGGGCCGGCCAGATAACAGATTAAAGTGCCTGTTTAGGCAGACACAGGGACTAGGGTTTTATCCCTGGCCTGGCCTGCCATGCTGGCCCTGCCCCTGGGGCACACTGAGATGAGATTGAGACTGGGCTTGGTGGTGCACATCTGTTATCCCAGTGCTTGGGAGGCTGAAAAACAGGAGGATCACTATGAGTCTGATCTGTGTAATGAGACCCTATAGACCCTGTACTAAATACATAAAAATAAATAGATAAATAGAATCATCAAGAATTTGAATAGACATTTCTCTGAAGAAGATAAACAAATTGCCAAGCTGGGGAGATGGCTCAGTAGAATAAGCGCTTGCCTGGCAAGCGCAAGGTCCTGAGTTCAATCCCTGGTAATGCAAACAAACACCAAATAGCCAATACACACATGAAAGGGTGCCCAATATCATTAGTCACCAAGGAAATGCAAATCAAAAGCACAGTGAGCTACCACCTCACAGCTGCTGGAAGCACCTAAAGAGCACGGGGGGGTTGGGGGACTGGGACCTACCCTGACTGTGGGGAGTGTGGGTCTCATCTCCCCTCGGGTGAGCGTGGGAGGACTACAAAGGGGAGGGAGTGGTGTCACTGGAGGAGCTGGGGGACAGCACCTGAGGACGTCTTCCCAGTGGGTTGGGGTGCAGGTAGGATGTAGGTGGCATAGAGCTGGCACTGGGGATCAGTGCGCCAGTGGCTGTACTGGGCACCGTGTTGCTGCCTAGTTCATAGCCACATGTGGGGTGCTTTTGCTTTTTGGAGACCTTTGCATTGAACTACACAGAACTGCGTCCCCAGCTTTTGGTTGTTGTTATTTTATTTTATTGAGACAGGGTTTTGCTAAGTGGCTAAATTCAAGACTAGGCTCAAAGTGCCAGTCCTGCTCAGCCTCCCAGTTTTAGTGGCTTTATTTTTAATCATTTATTTATTTATTTATTTGGTACAGGGTCTTGCTGGTACAGCTTGGACTCGTAGTGATCCTCCTGTCTCAGCCTCCCCAGCACTGGGATTACAGGCCCACACCACCATGCCCAGACTCAGTTGCTGGCTCAGTGCACCTGGGG
>PVKN010042424.1:0-10402 GCA_004027915.1 Capromys pilorides | reverse complement strand
TTTCAGTGAACGAAGGGAAATTAGCAGTATAACTATCTTAACTATTTATCTATCTATCTCTATCTCTTGTATCTATATAACTTTTATACATGTTTGTTTTTGCCTTCATTCTTTTCTCCTTTTCACCATCCCAGTTTTTCTTTCGTTTTAAATAGTTTATTCCCATTTTACAATGTCTGTTATGCATTTTGGACCTTATTTACTTGTTCAGTATCTCACATTAGGGAGACAATACAATTTTTACCCATGTGAGTCAGTGCATTTCACTTATAACTATGATATCTCCTTTTATCTATTTACCTATAAAAATCTGAAGTTTATCCTTCTTTATAGCTGAGTACTACTCCATTGTATAACAAGACCACATCTTTTTTATCCATTCTTTCATTGATGAGAATTTGGATTCCTTTCCAGATCTAACTATTACAAATCGTGCTGCTGTCAACATGGGGACCCATCTGTCAATGTGGTATAATGTTTTTAGTTCTTCTAGAAAGATATCAGGTGGGTCAAATGGAACTCTATTCCCAGTGTTCTGAGGGATCTCTACATTGATTTCCACAATGATTGCATCAGTGTACACTCCCAGAAGTGTTGGAGAAGAGGTCCTTTATCCTCAAAGCCCCTCCAGAATTTTTTATTAGTTGATTTCTTCATACAAGCCATTCTTTCTAGGGTGAGATGGAATCTCAGTGTTGTTTTAATTTGTATCTCTTGATTGACCAGTGATGTTGAACATTTTTTCATGTATTTACTTACTGTTTGCATTTCTTCACATGAGAGGTGTATGTTCATCTCATAATCATTTCAGAATGGGTCTTTAAATTTGAGAATTATTATTATTATTATTATTATTATTATTATTATTATTATTATTTCTTTGTGTGCTCTCAATAGTAATGTGTTTGTCTGAGGAACAGCTGGAAAGCATTTTTTCTCCCATTGTGGGTTGTCTCATCACTCTTTTGGTGGTTTCTCTTGCTGTACAAAAGCTTGTTAACAAGATGAGATCCCAGTTGTTGATTCTCTTTTGATGTTTCCCATGCAATTAGGGTTTTATTCATAAACTCATTGCTTGCGTTGGTGTCTGCAAGAGTTTAACCTGTTGTGTCTTCCAATGGATTTAGTGTTTCTGCTTTGACACTGTTACTTTAAATTTAGCTTAGTGCATGATGAAAGATATGTGTCCAATCTTAGTCTTTGGCATGTGCTGAGACAGTTTTTCTAGCACCATTTATTAAAGAGGCTATCTTTCTTCCAGTGAATATATTTGGCACCTTTATCAAAGATAAAGTGGTTAAGTGTGTCTGGGATTGTTTCTGTATCTTCTAGTATGTTCCATTAATCTTGGGGTAGGATTTTTTTTGCCAGTGCCAGGCTGTTTTTATCATAATAGCTTTGCAGTATAATTTCCATTGCATTAAATCTGTAATTTTGGACTTTTCAATATACTAGTTCTTCCTATCCAAGCTATCTTTCCACTTTCTGATATCTTCTTCAATCTCCTTTTTTTTTTTTTTTTTTTTGGAATACTATAGCTTTCAATGTAAAGATATTTTATGTCCTTCATGAGATTTATTCCTAGGTATTTCATTTTTTGGGATGCTATTGTGAAGAATGCTGTTTCCCATTTCTTTCTCAGTAGTTTGTTATTCATATTCACAGATACTACTGATTTTTGAGGGCTGATTTTTCTATCCAACTATGGTACTGAATTTCTTTATTAACTATAGAAGTTTTTAGTGGAGTTTTAGAGGACTTCTATGTAAAGCATATTGTCTTAAAAAATGATTTTTTTTCCAATTTAACTGAGCATGAAATTATCTTTGGAGATTTAAAAGCAAGAAAGGCTATAGACAGAAGGTTTCATTCTTGAAAGGACCCCGTGAAGAAAAACTCATACAAATTAAGATTCAGTAAAGGATAAAACACTGGAGCATTGATTTACTGGCTATCTCTGTTGGTCAAAGAATCCCCTTGGGGAATGTTAGCTTCCTAAAATATCCAGTTTTCTGCGTCTGTGTCTGTCTGTCCATCTGTCTGTCTGTCCATCCATCTATGTCCTCTCCCTCCCCACTGTGTATCAGAAGAGACTACCTAGATAGAACTCGACAGAGTTTTAGGGCTACTTGAAGAGCTCTTGGATTTACTTGAGTGAAGGTGTTTTCTCTAGCAATGGCTGCAGCCAAAGGCAGTGTGGGGGTCTCTCAGCAGGGGTGCAGCACTGATGCACCTTGGGTTAGGCTTCCTGAGCCACGCACATTACGCTGTGACCACCACGTGCTGGAAAGTCACTTGAGTTACCTACTGACTGCAGATGTGTGGGCCTGACCACAGACCAGTAATTGCAGCCATCTCACCTGAGGTTCTAACATCTTCATTTTACATAAACATCACTGGATGAGTCTGCAGAGAAAGGGTTGTGAATTAACTCTAAGCATCCAGATTTGGAACTCCATGGTGGCCAGTTTTTAATGGGCTTAAATATATTAACCCTGGAGTGTCTCTTCTCTTATAGTTGATGATGCTTCTTAGCAAGTAAAGTACATGCTAATGC
Organism: Capromys pilorides; assembly: GCA_004027915.1. NCBI lineage: Eukaryota > Metazoa > Chordata > Mammalia > Rodentia > Capromyidae > Capromys > Capromys pilorides. The sequence continues at coordinate 7,845 of PVKN010042424.1, read as the reverse complement.
CAAGTACTGGGAACTGGGAACATGGTGGAACAATTATTTCATAAATAGAGTTGCACATATTGTATTCTTCTAGGAAATCTTTTGTATTCCTTTTTTTTTTAGCTCTTGCTTCAGCTTCAAGTCTTTTGTGCTTTACTGAGATACTCTTGACATTTATGCTTGAGTACTGGAAAAGCTTCTTCTCTTTATGCTATTAAGCTTTATATTGATTAATTTTGGCTTTTGTTCTTTCTTCAAATCTGTTTAATTTAATTTAATTTAGTTTAATTTAATTTTTGTACCTTTCTCACTCTTTAGGGTATTTCATGTCTAAAATGATACCGAATAATTCCCTGTACTGTTATTATAAAATATTTCCTCTCAGGTCCAGAAAGTGAGAAATTTTATTATAGCTCTGTTCCAAAAGTAGTAGACTGAACCTGGATGTTTAAATAGGGCCTGAAGCAAGGTTTTGTCAACCTTTCAGAGGCCGCATAACAAATATTCTTTATTTGCTTCATCAGGTGTTGAAGGCAGCTGTAGCCCTCTGAAGGTCATCTCTGAGCCTTCCCTCCCTCCCTGCCACCAACACCAACCTTTATGAGTCCCCTATGAAAATAAAAATCACCCCGGGAGGGATCACAGTGCGCTATAATCAGTTAGTACCTTACTTTTCAATTAACACTCTAGCAGGGATTACTTGAAAGTCAGCTGAGAATAGGAATAAGGGGCACCCAGACACTTAGAAATTTAGAATAAAAAGAAAGGAAAATAAAATAGAAGGAAATTTTAGCAGTTCTGCTTAAAACAGGTAAGTTGCCAGGATGTTTGAAATGAGTTGGACTTCCTTAATAGTCTGTCCTGTGATTTAAATGTGAGTGTCATTAAACATTCTGTTTTAAAAAAGAAATCAGGAATTTTTTTCTTTAGAGACAAAGCAACTGAGCAGATGATTCACTTTGTCGCTAGTGTTACAGAGTATTATGCTTTCTGTTATGTGAATGCAGTGTATAAAAAGGGAGAAAAAGGCCTTCACAATTTTTGCATTTTCTTTAATTTGCCTTGCATTTATTGGCAACACATCTCAAAGATAAGGAGTGCTCAGGCCAATAATCCTGGTGAAGTAGTTGCTATTCTAGTGAGATGCCAGGAAAGACTTCCGTGGATGAATGACACTCCATTTTGAGCCAAATCCTACCATAAAAATAGCAGCATCTCCTCTCTTGAGACAGATGAAAACAACCTGCTTACCCTAATTTCAAAAACTTTTTGTGTGGATATATCATAACCTACAACTTCTGCACTGAAAGATTTTTTAATTTCTTTATGTCATACTATGTGATAAAAATATATGCGACATACAGGTGCATATGTATAGGGTAACTTATAAAGACTGCAATATAATGAATAACTGAAAACCCATTACTCAGTACAGATGTTTGAACTTGACTATAAAACTTTCCTCTAATTATTTCTCTCTTCCCTGAAGTCTCCCCCTCATTTTGCATAGGTAGCAGCCAGTCCTTTTAAGTTTGTATTATTATTTCCTAGGCTATATTTATAGCTCTATCATATAAGCTCACTTAAGTAATAGATTATTTGGGTTGGTTTTGGATCCTTACATTAAATATATCACACTTGATATCTTCTCCTAATAATGGCTTTTTTTTTTTTGCTGAAATCACAAAATTTATATTTTGCTTAGCTATAGCAATCAACTGAGTATATTTTATAAAATAACTATACCACAATTGAAGTTATCTCTTCTTCTATTGAAGCAGAATTATTATCTCCAGTTTGTCAGTACTGTTATAGACACACATTATTCCATGTGTCTGGATGCACATATATGCAAGAATTCCTGTCATTTACACCAACACCTTCCTCTACCTTGGTACTATTGACGCTTGGGGTGAGGGGAGTCTTGTTGGGTGGGGCTTTCCTGTGCATTGCAAGGTCTTCAACAACACTCAAGCCCCTGGAACGCAAGACGCAAACAGCGTCATCAAGTCGTCACAAGTGAAAGTATCTCTAAATCCGATCAAATATGGTTCTGTCATTCAAAATCTATGACCTAGAGATAAAGCTACTGAGTAAAATTGATGTAGAAATCCCCTTTGGGAGAGAATGTCAACTGGTTTATCAAAGTGATTCCAATATTTAGTGCCCCCGTGCTTCCTCATCGATTACTTTCCTTTTGAATTCATAAAATTGTCAGATCTTTTAATTTAATTAAATGGGTATACAGTTTTATCTTATTATGATCACAGTTTTTATTTCCTCAATTGTTACTAATGATGAGAGCCTTCCCAGTGGTGGACTGGATATATCTGTTTTCTTATCTGCTAAGAGACTGGACCTGTGCCTGCTTTTCCATTGAGTAGTATGTCATTGATTTGTAGACATAATCTGTCTACTCTGGATATTAAATCTTTGTTAAGTGAATTATAAATATCTCTCAGTTTGACATTTGCTTTTTAATTCTCTTATTGGCACATCTGGTAAACAGAATGTCTTAATATAATGTGATTGAATTCAATCATTTTTTTCACACTTGCATAGCTTTTTAAAGTTTTTCCCCAAGAGCACAGAGGAATTTGCTTATATTTTCAACCGAGGCTAGGATGTAAAATCAGTAGTTGCTGTGCAGCTTACTGCCTCCTGAATGGTTAAGTGTGGGCCAAAGGAGCTATACTCTGGCCAACCCAAGGGGAGGCCCAGAGGGAGAGGCCCTGTGGTCTCCAGTGGGCAGCCAACACACCCCTGCTTGCACAGTGGCCTGGGAGTCAGGGCCTGCAGCCCTAGCCAAGCCCCCAGACAACTGTAGGCTTGTGAGACCCCGTGCAAATACACAGACACCAAATCCTCATAATCCTGAGCCTTTCACACCTGACAGCAATAGAAAGTGTTTCCTTTCATTTTAAGCTACTGAGTTGTGGGAGAATTTGCTATGTTGCAGCAGATAACCAGCACAAAACGACTTTTCATTTGCTGATGACATTTATTGTGAGCATATCATGTAGTATCTTTGGTGAGAACTCCACAGTTCAAGAACTGAGATGACTTCTTTCAGACTAGGTGTACTTTCCATCCATGGTCTTTGGGACCATGGATAGTTAAACAAACAAACTCCCTAAAGCCCTACATACAACTCAGAACAACAATAACAACAACAGTACTTTCTGTTCAGCTTCAGTGACAGTTCCTGAATCTTGGATTCAGCTTTCTTACTTTGATGCTTGCCCAAGACTCAATACCCAAGAGCAGTGGCACGATCTGAACTTACCCTGTGGTCACTCACTTCTGGTTTTCCTGGACCTTGAAGGCAACGTCCCCAGTTTTCCCCTGAACTGTACAGAATAGGAGTTGGGAGAGTAAGCTTGGAAATCTCTATGAAATCAAATGCAAATGTGCTCTCTTTGGAAACTGCATCCTGTAGGTCTTCAGAGCACCTGGTGCTAGAAACACATAGCAAAAATGATTTCATCAAGGCCTCCTCACATACACGGATGAAGTAGATAGCTGTTTTCTACCATATTAATATTTGTTATCATATTTTTTGTCTTTGTGGCACTATAATATTAGATTGAACAGTTTCTTTTAAGCAAACATTAACTTGATGATAGAAATAAACAGGTTGAGTTTAAATATTCCTTCAGACATGAGAGTCCATAAATTATACTCATTCCCTTGATCTTCATGGTTAGCCATATATTAAATTATTCAGCTTGCCAAACGGCAGAATTTCGAGTCATCCAAATAGTTTCAGTTGTCTTAAAGCAGGAGTTCTGGAAACCACAAACCCAGGATCTGATGGAGGTTGGAGTGGCCCCTGGCCACACTTTCTTTTTCTCTCTGAACCTTGGTCTCCATTTGTAAACTGTGGACATAGTTTGAGATCAACATTTTGTCATCATCTTTTCTATAATATCCTTTTGAAAGTATCTGTGGACAGTCTCCATTGGCAGTGGACAATGAATGGTACATCAAATGGGCATTTTCTAGAAAGAAAACTGCTGAGAAGATCAAAAATGACCTACTTTGCAAATTTTTAGTGAATGAGTTCGCATTTTCCATTGCATTGCTCTGTGCCTTTGAAGATCTCTTGCTGTCACTAAAATGGCCTCTGGTACATGACAACGCTTTCTAGTATTTATTGATATACAGTGATACATTGATACACCCTCAGGATTCGTATGTTGGAATCTGAAGCTCAATGCGATGACATTAAGAGATGTGATCTTTTGGAAAATACTGAAGTTTGGAAATAGCATTAGTACCTTAAAAAAAAAAAAAAGGATGAGGAACTCCAGGCCTCTTCTGTCATATGAAGGTAAAGCAGAGAGGGCCATCTTTAAAGCAGAGTCTTCACCAGAAACTGAATCTGCTTGTGTCTTACTGTCTTACTCCTAGATCTCACACCCTCCAAAATTATAGCAAGTTAATTTGGGTTGTTCATAAATCATTCTGTCTAAAATATTTTGGCATATCAGCTGAGAGCAGCATGACATTTACCTATAAGTTAACAAATTAATGGGAAGGATACAGAGTTGTCAGAGACAACAGGACTGAGGTTCTTGGGTGGGGTAAATAGGAGAAAGTGGGACTGATATAAGAGAAGGGACAGAAAATCAAGCTTTGCAAGATCATAAAATTAGTCAGTGCCCAAGTTTGGCTTCAAAGAGGGCTTTTTATTGGTTAAAAATTGGCTCATGTGCGAGTGAATGTGTATGTGTATATGTAAAAATTAATAAGCAAGAATAATTACCAGTTTGTTCTGTGAGAGACATCCTTAAGTAAAATTATTTATTTTTCTTTTCTTTTTTTTCTTAATGTATTTAGTACAGGGCTAATAGGGTCTCACTAAGTAGATCAGACTTGTAGTGATCCTTCTGTTTTCAGCCTCCCAAGCACTGGGATTACAGGCATGCGCCACCATGCCCAGTCTCAATCACTGCCTCAGAGCACCCTGCTGGCAGGGCCGGCACTGCATGCTCAGGATTGACCCCCTGTTGCTGCACTCTAACTAAGCAGGTGCTTTTCCCCTGAGCCATCTGACCAGCCCCTCCTCTTATTTTTTTCAAAAGACAATGGTTTCTACACAATAAAGGCAAAGAAGCAGTTGGGGTCTGGGTCTGCTGGGAAGGCTTTTTATCAGGTTGGGTCACCTCATGTCAGCTCAAAATCACAGGTCATCCTTCGGATGGTGGCCCGCACTGTGAGCCCTTCCTTGACTGTCTGCTGCAGGGGCATTCCAGAACTTGTGTGAGAGGTTGTGATGGGCAAAACGGTAACCACACATCCCTCACATTCTGGTTCTCCTCAATATGTCACTCGTCTACAGAGTACTTTTGCGGTGACCAGATAATTAAATCTCTTCTTTTTACCTGCTGATATTTTTGAATACAAATCACAAACTCACTTAATTTTACCATTTTCCACATGAAAAACAGAAAGCTGAAGAGGAAGATTGTAAGGAAGATTTCACATTAAGGATTCTGGTGACAACAACCTGGTGATTTTTCAGTCAATCAGGATTTTTTTTTCCCCTCTTGGGAGAAAATACGAAGTAGGTGGATAATTATTTAGTTGAGCTTAAAATGTTTCTTCTGCATGAGTTCCAGAGAAAATGAAGATTCTTTTGTTATTAGCAAGGTAATGAAAGGAGGGCATGAGGTTCCAGGTAGGTAGGGGATTTGGAGAGAGGGTGGAGTTGAGGGGGAGGTTTTCAATTGCGGTGTTAAGGGAAGGAGAAAATGAAGAATAGAAAGAGAAGCAGCGGCTTTTAAAACAAAGCTTACAGAATTATGTAGTGAGGAAGCAAAAGTTTACTCAAGATAACCAGGTTTGAAGTTACCATCAGGAAGGGTGAATTAAAAAGTTACCATAATGATGGCTATTCATTCTTCTCATGGAGTATTGAATACTTTACATGCAAAGGGTTTTGATTAAATAAATGGATTTCAAGAAGAAGGAGAGAAAAATAACCTGTATGGTTAGGTATATACATCTCATTAAGTATTCCCTTGGGCGATTAATCTTCATTCAAGGTTCATTCTAGGTCCTTGACACACAGAGGAAATGCAAAGACTCAGCCATTTGAGTACATGAAAGTTAAAATACCGATATTTGTGCAGTTACCTCTGATTTATGAAGGAAATGTTTGTCACTTGATGATGCCACATATCCCCCAGTATTTTTTTAAACATTTATATTAGTACATAGAATTATGAAATCTTAACATGGGAATGAACTGATCCATCTTGTCTCAAAAGCTAATGAATTTGTTTGATGTCTGTGTCTGTGTGTTTATTTAAGATTTCTGGTTTGAGCTGTCTTTACAGATTGGTGAATGCTGAAGTGAATGAAGCTGTAGCTAATTCCACACTATAATTCTGTATCAGCCCTCTTACCTTTAATCCATATCTTTTTCACCTCTAATGTCTCTGAAATGAAAATATGTCTTCCAATTCATACATTTTAATCACTATTGCTGCAAAATTGGCAGGTTTTGAGGAGGGAGTTCACAAAAATTATGCCTGTTACCGTGAGTGTTATCTCAGGTTTAGTGAAATATATTGAAATATGAGCCCCCAAAATACTGAACTCAGCTAAGAAAATCACCCACTAGCCAATCTTTTTTTTTTTTTCCCGCAGGGCCAGGGTTCAAACTCACGACCTTGCACTTACCATGTAGGCACTCATGCCATGGAGCTATCTCCCCAGCACCAAGCCAATCTTTCTAAAACCAACTTCATTCATATTACTAGCCATTGTTGAGAAATAAATAGAAACTGAATTCTAGTAAAGTATTTAATTGATGAGGGTTCCCCAGGAACTTTGTGCCTTGGTGTTGGAGATACCTATTCTTTAAATGAAACTATGTTAGGCTTCAGTTTCGACCTAAAATCAATTCATTTTATGCCAGAATATTCTCCTATATGAACATCAAAGAAGGAATAAAAAGGTTATTTTCTCAAGTCTAACTGTACTTAATTATTAAAGAAAATATACACAATTTCCACATTATACCCTTTATTAGGGATTAAATAAAAACCTGGAAGTATTATTATTCTCAGGGAATAAGTTGCAAAACAAGGTACGGCGAGATTTTCTCTGGAGCAAATAGAAGGAACTACATGGAAAATCTTGAATTATTAGAAAAGACTTTCTTGGAAGGTGATATCTGAACTATGAACTTAGAAAGGCAAATAGGCTTAGCCAAGAGCTACATAGGAAGGAAGAGGATAGCCAAGGAGAGGAGCCAGCTTTTGATATGAGCTGTCATTTTCAAATGAAAAAAAATTAAGCAAAGTTTCATGTCTGCAGTCAGAAAATTAAATCTTCTCACTCATGATGACATCTAGTTTTCTAAATGAATCCTTTAATCTGCAAGCATTTCATTTTGTCTGAGCTAAACGCTGCTAGACATTATAGAATTATATACTCAAAATATTGCTTTGTCTACATAAATCTTAAAACTCTAAAAGGGAGGTGTATAACAAATAATTAGTTAATAAAATTCTAAAGTAACCACCAAAATCTGCTTGATTCTCTCCAGATCTTTGAACACATATTTCAAAACATATTTCAGTCTTTCAAATTATCATTTCTATTGTCTGCTCCCTTTTTCAGTATTGATGAATAACCCTACCTTGCCAAACAAACTCCAAATCTTGAAATCTATTCATAGCCTTTTCAAATTTACTCTACCATCAAGTCTCATTGTATTAACTTTCCCCTTTCATTTTTCCCCCCTTTGGCTGGCTACATCACTTTAAGCAGAGAGTCCCAAGATACATGAGGGAAACTGATATGATTAAAGACAAAACTAGGCAGTGACACCATAGAAGAGGCTATAAATAA
>PVKN010042423.1:0-10405 GCA_004027915.1 Capromys pilorides | reverse complement strand
GTACCTTCTGGATTTTATTTACTCTTTCAGGTTCTTACACTAGGGGGACAATGCGATGTTTACACATGGGCGTCTAATTCATTTCCCTTATGAGTATGGTCTCCAAGAATCCTCTACAAGATCCATGACTGATGACCATTTGCACACTGTGAAAGCCATATTCAGCAGCAAAGGACAAACATGGAGGCAATGAGCAGGGGAGCTCTTTGGTTCCTCAGACTCAGATTTACCTCAGAACATTAAGTGTCTGACAGAAAGAGACCTGAATGCTACACAACAAGGCTTTTGGCTCTCTGTCAAACTTCTGCTATTGATGTTATTTTAGTAAAATTCATGCAACTGGCTGGCCACTGTTCCTCTTCATTCACAAAAAGAAAAATCTTTACCATGGGGAGAATCTGAGGGAAGCGGTATACATGAAGGTTTAGAGACATGGCTCGGTTGACAGTCAGACTACACCATGAATTCCTACATAGGAAAGTTGTACCTAACTTGCCTTCTCTGAGAGGCTACCCAGGCCAGACTCATGTATGAAATATTTGAGTAATGTAATTTCATGTTGGTAATTTATATTCAGCAATACTTAATGAAGGAAAGTATCATGTTTTTACTGAATAATCCATTCTAAAAAGAACATTCATAACAACATTACAGTTATTGCTTCACAGTAAAGAAAAAAATCTATGAGTTATCATAGGACAACCATTTATTTTCTTCCACAAACATTATCCCTGTCTCAGATAGTCTAGCTTCATTTATCTCTTCTGATCAAGAACTTTTACTGAAAAATCACAATTAAAAGATACATAGAAAATATAGTATTTAAAAATTTAACATCCATTTTCCCATGAAGAAAATGTCACATAAAAAAATAAACTGAGAAAAATCTCAAGGATGAAGAAAAAGTAGGAGCAATCTTGCTTTAATTCATACATGTCAGAAATAACATAAACCTACAGTGATTTAAAAAAACCATTCAACTGTGGCCGGGGCTTGACTGACTGGCCCCGCCCCTGGGGCTCACTGAGACAGCAATTGAGACAGGGTATGGTGGCAGATGCCTGTAATTCCAGCACATAGGAGTCTGAAAGCAGGAGAATCACTGAGTCCAATCTATGTAGTGAGACCCTGTAGACTCTGTACCAAATCCATTAAAAAAAAAAAAAAAACATTCAACAGGCAAAGCTTAAAACAAAATGTATCAGTAGACTGTAGGACAGTTTACAGAAAGTTCTCAAGCATACTCTATATTTTCAGTTCAGGGAAAACTTTCCACCTGTCACAAACATGCTTGCAGGTATTATAATGCAAGAATAGCCACTGACTGATGAAAAAGCAACTGTTTCCCACTTTATACTATTATAGCTCTACCCTGTTAAGTCCAGGTCTTTGTGGACCCATAGGATGATTAGAGATCTCTTGTAATCACAGGCACAGCAAGACAAGGAAGGCCAAAAAAGAACGCACCTAGCCAGTGAGGAGTCTACAAGGGTCACTGAGGTGTAGCTCAGGGACAGAACTCAACATGGCATGTAAGAGGTCCTGGGATCCATCTCCAAGGCCATCCAAAAGTAAAAATATTTTATTAAAAAAGTCTCCAAGAAGATAGCCAAATACATCTTTTAAAAGAGACTGATTTAAATTACAAAAGAAGAAGCTCTTAGGAAAGTCGATGAAGTTCTCAAAATTCTTTTTGTAAAAATAACCTCGTTCATTCACATGAATTGTACAGTGTAAGTCAGAAAAAAAGGACATCATCAAACTGTGATATTATACAATTATGCTGGGGGTAACTCCACATATTACCCACTGAACATTTTTATTGCATTAAACATTTACTATTCTTGTATTTCAAAAAGAAAACTAAAATACTGTTACACATACACATCTTTTATAATAAAGTAACATTTCCTTAATCTGATATCATCATCAAAGATGAAGGACATTCATGAATGTTTATTTTTTCTAGTAATTCTGGGATCATCTTTTAAGTACTGTACTCAAGCTCCTTTAAAATCTCAACTATTTTGGAGAAATACTTCTAAATACTGAGAGGTCCCATTCACCCTAATCTGCTGACAATTTCTGGTGCTACCAACCCAGTGAGTGGATAAGCACTCCCTGTAATAAACAACTACAAGGGCCGGCCCAGATAGCTCAGCAGACTAAAGCTTCTGCTTAGGCAGAGCACAGCAGCCCTGGGTTCAATCCTCTGTGTGCTGTGCTGGCCCTGCCCCCAGGGCGCACTGAGATGATAACTGAGACTGGGTGTGGTGGTGCGCACCTGTAATACCAGCACTTGGGAGGCTGAAAACAAGAGGAGTACTAGGAGTCTGATCTACATAATGCGATCCCGTAGACCCTGTCCTATATTCAAAGTAAAGTATACAACTACAGGTGGCAGCAAAATCCAAGAAGATTCTTTTCATTATTTTTCTCCATTTATCTCATGTTTATCTCCTTACGATGACCCCTCTCCTGTACTACCAGTATTTAACACACACACACACACACACACACACACACACACACACATATCTATCTATCTATCTATCTATCTATCTATCTATCTATCTATCTATCTTTGCTCTCAGGACAGCTATGTGTCTACTTTGATTACTTATGGAGCAGTTAATACTCAGGCCTGTTGGGCTTGGGGAGGTTCCACTCACAAACCATACATAAAGGACAGCTGAGGTATTTCTTAAAAAATACTTTAATTTTATTTTGAAGAGTAAAAAAAGCAAGAACAAAAATCAGAAACAAAAACAGAAACGAGGTAACACATAACAGTATGTATTAAGTTTTTAAGAGCATGTAGTGTTGAACCCAGAATCCTACCAGACCTTAATTCAGGACTGTGTAATGGAGTATTGTGGCCTCTCCAACCTGGAAAACCTTAGACATTTTGTTAATATTGTGTGTTGACTGGAGCACATACAGGAGAAGCAAGAATATTACTCCCCCAACAATACATAAAGGACTCTAAGACAACCTCCCACCCTCCCACTCATAGGCCAGGTTTCTCTTTTAGGTCTTGAGGTACCTGAAACAACAATGTTCCTGAGAATAGATCTTGTCTTTAAAGAGTTCTGACAAACCATAAGGACCAAGTATTTTACTATCAGACTTAAGCGCACAAATAGAGATAATCCTGTACTCTGTGGTAAGACATGGAAGCTTAACTTTGATATTTTTATTACTATACATATGAAACATATTCATGGGTACTGGTATATACTCATAGCACATCTTCATCTTACTATGTTTTAAAGAACTAGGACTGATGAAATTACTATAAATCTTGTCTTAAAAATGTTTGTTACTTTATAAAATGTAACTTCTGAAGAACAGTCCTTCAAGAACAAAGCTCATAGGGCAGTCAAATTGTTGTTTTATCACAAAGTCACACAGAGCCCAGTAAAAAGGTCCACATCCACGGCTTCACCAAGCCAGGAGTCCAGTACGGCCTGCTCCCTGGGAACAGAGTCTGGTCTGGGTCAGGCTCTAGCATTCAACGCTGTGCGCCCCGGACACAGTATTTAACCTCTTCTGAGCTTCACGTGAGCAAGAAGGTGGCTGTAAACACACTGCAGGGCTGCTGGAGATTAAAATGAAATAACATATGTAAAGCAGCTGGCAGGCAGTAAAAGTGCTCATTAAATTTTATTCCTCCTTTCTTCCCTTCCCAGCTAGAGAAACATAGAAGAGGTGTGGACACATTCCTCTCATCCATAACACTTTCTTTTTCTAAGCTACTGGAATCTTGTGGGAGGAGGCATCATTCAGGCAGCGGCTTGGAAAAAGGAGGGGTTGTGGAGAAAGTCTGTGGCCAGTGGGTGAGGAAACACTAGAAAAATAATTTGACAGCAGAACTAAAACACTTCCGAAAGATATTTATACCTCTGCCTCACCCAGCTCTTTCCCCACTCTCCTCAGTTCCTTTTTAAGTGTTAACTGCATACACATAAAAACATATGATGGGACAGAACTCTATCTTTAAAACGTTCTAATAATCATATATATTTCTAAAATAACATAACGCAATGACTCTTAAAAGTATGGGACTGGGATCCCACAAATCCCCAAATCTTTTTTTTATTTTTATTTTTAAGGTACTGGGACTTGAACTCATGACCTCACACTTACTAGGTAGGCACTGTGCCACTGAGCTACACCCTCAGCCTCCCAAATCTCTTTCATGGGGCTGACGAACCTGAAATTTCTCATAATTATACTTAGACATTACTGACCTTTTAAGTCATCTCTCATGAGTGTATATTTAGTTTTTCAGAGGCTACATGACATTGCAACAGACTGAACACAAAGAGGGGAGAAGTCCAGCTCCCTCCTGCATAAGGCAGACGTTAGGTTTGCCCAGATGCAAAATGATGTCACTTTTCACTAACATATTTTTGTTTGGTGGACCATAGCTATTTTTTCATAAAAGTATGCTACGTTTGTTAACGTGTTTGTTACTAGTATTTGTTACACATTTTGACATTTTCTCAGTTTCAAACACCGTTAAATATCCAACAGCTATAAACCACATAACCAGAAGTATGAAAGAGGGGCCAAGGAGATAGCTCAGACACATAAGTGTCTGAGCTCAATTCTCCAGTACAAAAAAAAAAAAAAAAAAAAAAAACTGCGTGAGCACCGAGATTGTGGCAAAGTGTGAAAGAGTCCTCCAAAAGCGACCTAAAGCTGAAGAACCACTATCACTATGCATCGCTAGGACATGGAAGTAATAAGCCCTTTCCAAACTGCCCTTGATGAGGGTTATTTGCGCTTGGATTTTATAGTAGGTGTCAACAGCAGGCAACACCGAAGAGGCCAATTTCCAACACATGAACACTCAATCATCTACATTAATTTTACATTAACAAAGATTAAGCTTTCTTGGAAGTAAATATTTAATTCTTACTTTGCTCTTCTGGAAGATGGATTCTTTTATATCTAAAGCTCAATCTTGGCTGCATGTTAAAGAGGAAAATGAGATCCCTGGTGTCAGACTGGAAAGGCAACTTTTTAAGAACACAGACTTTCTCAAGGTTGGCCATTTCAGGTACACGTGTTCATGCTGGGCTATAACATCGTGATAAACTCAAAGCATTAGAAAATTTCAAGCTAAAATAAACTGGCAGATATGAAATAAACATACTAAAGACTATTCCTTTCATAGCACATTCTTTTTAGAAAAATATGTGCTTTGTGCACAAGGTGCTCAAGTAGCATGTTCTTTGTTGAGGAATTTAACAGAAGCACTGGTGTAGTACTTACACAAATACATCTTTCACCCTTTTCCTAAATAAAAAGAACCCCCAGGGAAATTAAAGGCAGAAACTAACTTAATGTAATGTTATGGCTGAAAGGGTGGCAAGGTTCTAAGAGGATTTTTTTTTTGCATTTTCTTAGTTAAATGCAAAAATGTAAGTGTTAACATCTAACATTCTCATAACAATGTATTCATTGGTTAACTTACATTAAGCTGGCTAATTATAAAGCAACTTACATATATTTATGTGTCCCAGGTAAAATAGGTTATTTAATCATTGTCCCCCCCAAAACCTAACAGTATATACCTCTTTAAACTTAGTGCTATATACAATGCAATATCCCACACCACAATAATCAAATATATTTTAATTCCAATCATGTGCAATTTCCAGATCAGCACTATTGGGCCCAAGATGGAGACAATGAACTCAATTAAAAAAACAAACAAACAAAACCTTATGTAAAATATCATATTCTTTCTTCAGCCACATAATTTTCTCAAAGGGAAATCCTAAATTAAAGAGTCTGCATCCTGTGAGCTGGCTAATTAAATTCTCTAGTCCTAATTTCTAATACTGAGCTTAAACAGCTTATAGAAAGGCATTAGGAGCTTCTGCCAGCAACCGCTAATGCATCAGTTTCCCTCTTACTGAAAAATTATTTTTTAACAGAAAAGCTTTGTTTTAAATCCAATTTTAAAATGCCTACTTGGAATAGAACTAGTCCTAGACTTCATTAATATTTGAGAACCACAATGGTAAATTAATGCAAAGGCCAGACTGTAAACCACAGCGCACCATATAAACAACATAAAAATTTATGAAGTATGTACCGGATGGGCCCAACCAGGAGTTCCCAGCAGCATTCTGCCCATTACTGGCCCTGCATTCCAGCTGATGTAGACTCCTAGACCATTCCATACACAGAGTGGGTCAATGAGAACAGTGGCATTAGGTATGAGTGGCTAACTTGGCTACCTGCAAAGGGCACCTAGAAATAGCACTGGTTTAAGTGGAAAATGATGGATTTAAACAAAAACAGGACACAGGACTCAGTATCACCCTAAGTCCTGAAGCAGTGTCCTGGAGGCCCTCCATCACCACTTACCGCTGCCTTGCCCAAGGCTAGTGGGCAACAAGAGAGTTCTGATAAATCCGGTAGAATCTGCTACGCATCTCTAAAACTCTAATTCTGTAAGGTGCTTGGGGATGTAAAGCTCCAAACATTTAAATTTAAGCTACTTTCTTGTGTAGCAAGCTTTTCCTGATGCAAGCCAACAGCCAGTCAGCCTTCTGAAAAGTGGGGAAAGCCGGGAAGCCCTTGTCAAACCTGCAGGGCCCACACTGTGCTGCTTCCTTTCCCCCTCACTCTGGTCTCCTGCCTGGGCACCAAACTTCTGAAGTGTGGGCGAAGTACATTAGAACTCTCCATTCCCCAAACATAATGTCTTACACATCTACAAACCTGTATCTTAGCTCCCAGGGTCCAGAGTCTAAAAGGGAGGAGGCAGAAGATTCCTTTTACCAGTTTCTTCCCCTGCTGTAGTTCACAACGTTCTTCAGAAATATTTGGTTACTTGCCTCAGGGGAGGTGGTACAGGGGAAACTAGGAAGACTAATTCTGTTTCCAAGGGCCCGGAAGTAAGGAAAAGAGTGTGCCCAGACTTGGGAGGGAACAAGGTCATCGCTGTAGCCAAATTCTTCCATCCACACTCCAGAACTCTAGGCCGCCTCTTCAGTCTCAGCACCACCCCACCGGTTGGCTCTAACCTACTGCTACTGGGAATGCCTTGGCCCCATACCCAGGCTGTGACACAATTCATTGTCACAATCAATATTAAAAACAGACACAATATTCCCCTTGTCAGAGGGAGAAGAACTGGAGTCCTCAAGGAGAAGCAGTGACGAGACACAGAGGATTAGCTGGCCTTTTTGAGGACCAGAAGGAACACCAGGCTAATATAATTCACAGGATAAACCTGCTCCCATAAAATTTTCCACATCAACACCCCAAAGATCAAAAAAGACAGGAGGGCAAATTAACAGACCTAGACACTTAATAAGTAAACAGTTATCAGATTTGGGATGCTTGAAAGTAGGGTACCATCTTTCATCTATGTAGCCCCAGGAAACAGTACAGCTCTTGGATTAGGTAAGGCCCTTAAAACCCTCTCAAAGCATAACACAAGAGCTTTTATAAGCAACGTCTATTTGCCCTGCATTGCAGAACCACGAAAGACAAAAATCTTTAGCCTCCAATGCAGGCTACCTTGACTTAAGACTACTTCCAAGAGTCCACTCTTCTGCTGCATTCTAAGGTAAGCCAGAAGCTGACACTGCAGAGACCTGTGGCGTACCTGCCGAGGGACTGTTCTAAAGAAGGTGCGAAAGAAGAATCCGTTAAGTGAAAGAACACAGAAACAGTCTTGGCATGTGGCGGTCAGAATGATCTGCAGTGTTCACCCCCTACACATGCACGCACGCATGCACGCACAGGGAACTGACCCAGAGCCTTCCCACTGGGCTACATCCACACCCATTTTCATTTTTTTTTACTTTGTGACAGGGTCTTGCTAAGTCACTGTGCTGCCCAGGTTACACCACAACTTGCAATCTTCCTCATCCTCCCAGAGTGCTGGGATCTTCACACCCCTTGGAGAGACTCTGACATCCCGGGGATGGCGATGTGCGGGCTGTAGGACGCAAGTCTGAGAAATGCTCATCGTGGTGATTGTAACTATAAGCTAAACAAAGCTTTCGTGGTGAAAACAGAGTACACAGTAAATGGAATGGTGAAAGAGTATATAATTTTGGATATAAAATGTATATAGGAGCCGGAGGTGTAGCTTGGTGGTACAGTGCATTCCTTTAAAACCCAGAGTTCAATCTCCAACATTACAAGAAATGAATTTTTAAAAGTATACAACTTCTAGTTTATTACAGCAACTACATGTTCCTACTCTAAGAGATCAGGTGGATGATAGCAAACTGGTCTGAATCCCCCAAGAGTACAGTAACAAAAATAAGTATTATCATAATTGTTAATATTATAGCTATACCATCCTATCTTATATAAAAACTTAGTTTTAAAAATCTAAAAACATCAAACTTTTAAAATTATTAGAGTATTTATTTTAAAGAGATTGTTTTACAACATCACATAGGAGCTCATTGGTAACTATTCTCAGAACATAATTTTTGGACAGCACAAGAAGTGTTAGCATTTTTGAGGCCCTTAGAACCTTCTGAAGCCTTCTTTTCAGCTCTGTCACACCTGCTAAATTAAACAACCTTAGGCAAAAAACTTAGCCTGGACTTTTTCCCTTCCCGAAGCAGCATGGTGGTAAGAGCTATCTTGCACGGCTGCTGCCGAGGATGAGATGGGAGCTGACAACACACGTAAGCCACCGCGGCAAGCCTTTCACAGAATGCTCGCGACCATTAGCACTGTACTACAAACGTGGTGTGCTTTGGGAAGCATGGCGTTTTCAACACGTGCACTCCAACCTGCCTTTGAGTGAAAGCACAGGGTGGGGACAGGCCGGGTCCGGTGCTCCAGAGAGTGCTGGTATTCTGCTATGACAGCAGGCGCAGGCTTGCTTGCTGTTAGAGTAATTCACATCCTACTATTCTCCTACTTCAGTTAACAGAACTACTCTTATTTATTTTCTCATTCGGCATAGCACATTCTTAGCATGTGATCTGATTCCAACCAGAAGAAAAAAAGGCACTTGGAAGACTTAGTTTTTCCTCAAACTAACTTTCAGTTTCAGTAAGTAAATGCTTCACCCTTCCCTTTGAAGATCTCTCTACTAAAATCTAAAACATCTCCTTCACCCCTAAAGTTTGTCTTCCCTGTGGGATAGCCACAAAGTGAGAGGGATAGAAGTAATTTTACAGCCCAGGTCTGTACTGTTTTTACTAGAAAATTAATTCAAAGTTGGACGCTACAGCAAGACTTGTAATGCTCGTTGTGGAGAAAAAGGGCCCACAGCTTTTGAGTTTGGTAACTTGTGGCCTGACAAGCAGCATGGTGTCACAGGCCCTGCTCTCCTGAAGTACTTCAAGGGACACTCCCCGCTGCTGGGCCACAAGTTGTGGTTATTTCCTGATTCTGGAGACCTGGCTCAGAAGAAATCCTCTCTGCTCTGAATGTCTTTACAAATAGAGAGGGACATATGTTTGACTTGATTCAACAGCATACTTTTTATCTTAAATAATTAAGCAATTAAAAAAAAAAAAAAAGCAGACAGTCTGCTGACAGTGCAGATAAACCAACTGACACTTACACTTGTATCC
Organism: Capromys pilorides; assembly: GCA_004027915.1. Taxonomy (NCBI): domain Eukaryota; kingdom Metazoa; phylum Chordata; class Mammalia; order Rodentia; family Capromyidae; genus Capromys; species Capromys pilorides. The sequence goes on along the minus strand of PVKN010042423.1, from coordinate 827 downwards.
TGAAGCATATAATTACAGGTGATTTTTCAATTTGCTCTATTTTAGTTGATTTTGGGAAGGCGTCTCTTTTCTAAAAGTTACACAATGAACACATATTACTTAGAAGGAGTACACATGCTTTTGCTAAAAGTAAAAAGATGCTTGAAGTGCTCCTGGGTGCAGACTGCAACATACAAATGACTTTTAGCGCACATTTCGGCACCAGGGGCCTCACTCTGAGCCTTTGTGCAGCTCTAACATACTGCACCCCCAGCCCAGCCTGCTCTGGCACAGGGCTCCCCTGGCTCTCCACAGCCCCACCTTACAGCTTGGCCACAGTCCAGAGAAGGCATGGGCTACCCGACTCAGAACAACACGCAGAACAGACACTGGGCTCTCGATTCAAATTTCAGTCACCATCTCATTTTAACCCCACAGACAAGTTACTATTTCTTGTGCCCTTTTCTTTTCTCATTTATGAAATAAAGGAAACAAATATAAGATGATCTCTTTAAAATTAGAGAAACAAGACATAGAAATAGCCTGACATCAATGACAAGAGACAGACAGACACACACACAGCACTAGACCTTTGACTTGCCCTAGCTACGTGTGGTCGTCTCAAATGACAAGTTTGCCTCAGAGAAGAGGGGAGAGAAACGGTTCATACTGTAGTAGTTAAGACCACATATATGCCACTGTTACTTCTTAAAGTACCAAATGCAATATAAAAACAAATAAATATTTTTAACTGAAATAACTTCTCTATCTCTCTATAAATGAGATTAAGGCATGCTGTATCTTGTACAGGTAAAATTTCTACCTGTATAAACAAAAATCCCTCAGAT
>PVKN010042422.1:0-10400 GCA_004027915.1 Capromys pilorides | reverse complement strand
AATTAAAGGATCAACATTAAGCGAGCCTCCTAGCAATTTATATATTAATAGTGTTCCCCTTCCCCACTTAAAAGTCTAGTAAAAAGCCTATAAATCCTGCAGATACTGGAATAATTTTCAAATAATAAAATTAACCAGAAACAAAGATGCAGGAATGACATTGCTCAGGACACTAAGAATAACTCTCAGGACAAGAATAGCATTCTACGTATGACTCTCCTCCTCCTCCTCCTCCTCCTCCTCCTCCTCCTCCTCCTCTTCTTCCTCCTCCTCCTCCTTCTCTTCCTCTTCCTCCTCCTCCTCATCTTTCTCTTCCTCCTCCTTCTCCTTCTCTTCCTCCTCCACTCCCTTCCCCTTCCCCTCCTCTTCCCTCTCCTTTCCCCCTCCTCCCCAGTATTTTTCCTCTGAAGTTCTGGGAATGAAATCCAAGGTCTTATGCATGCTAGGCAAATCTTCTACCGCCCAATTATGTCCCTAGCCTTTCCTCTCTAGTACCTTTATAAAATGATCTTTCAATGGAATATTCCCAATGATGTGATAATGTGCACCATTCTCACCAACAACTTTAAACTTTGTGTCTGTGGATGTAAGCCATACATTTATACTAGGCCATTGACACAGATAGTCAAAATGATTTTATTTCCTAGTTCTATACACTTCACCCATATTGGGAGGTTCATTATTTTTTACTGTACTTCATGAGACAATTGCTTGCTAGCAAAAGTGCCAGCACAGCATGTACTTCTTAGTTGTCAATACGCCACCATCCTCTCCTGAGCCACCAATTGGCTACAAAGATTTAAAGGTTCAGTGATTACAGGATTTAAATGATTTTAACCCCTCTAAATTTGGAAACCCTTTAAATCCCATTATCTCTGCAGCCACTGAGAATTTGAAAATCAGCTTGGCCTTTTCTAGCTCCAGGTCTAAGGATTACAGAGTTTTAAAGAGTACAAATGATTTTCTGAAGTTCTATAAAGAGCCAGCCCCAACCAGTGGACCTACAGGAAAAAAAGCCAGCCAGTGCCCAGCTGGTCAGTACTGATCAGAATTTTTAAATGGAAAGATATGTGTGTTATGCCACAAACCACCAGGAAAACAGGTCATTGCTTCCTCGACTCCACATGGAGCCAGTGCATTGGAAGATTCATTATAGGAGGGGAGGCAGACTTTAGACCCATGTCCACAAGATGAGAAAACAGAAGATGCTATCAGAGGCCCAAAGAAGCTCTCTGGACAGACAGTAATTGAGTGAGTTAGTTAGGCCGTCTTCTTCCTAAAGCAAAGCCGTTACCATGGATACCCTCTGAATCCTAGGGTTCAGTAACCCTTTGAGGTCTTACCTCTTGCGTCCTCACATTGATGTATCCATAGTGAGTCCGAAGGGGCCGCCTATATGTATAGGAGAATGGTATCCACTTGGCTCCGGGTTGTCCAAAGCAGTTTAGCAGCAATGGGAAATTCACTTCATTTACGAGGCGCACGACCAGCAGGAAGAGGAACGCAGCTATGAAGCTCACCACAATCACAGATTTTCTCTACAAATATTAAAAAAAAAAAAAGACTTTTAACTAAAAGCAGTCATGAAGGGAGGTTCCTTTATTCCCCTCTCTTTCTTTACCAGGAGGGAAGGATTTGTCATGTAGGACATTCCACCTGAGGACAGACAATAATAACGAGGTCACCAAGTTGGCTTGTGTGCTGGGCATCTAAGAGCAAACAAAGCAATGTTCGTGGACTATTCCACTTTGTCTCTCTCTTAATTACCTGCATATTTTCTTTTAGTTTGGAAATCCCAAGCAAGACACTCCCAGCTATAGAAAGCCTCTCCACACTGATCAGTCTCCTCCATAGCACCTTGTGACCAGAATGGAGCCAAGAGGACCTAGCACTGCTACTCTCCACGGGGAAGGCCTATCTGTTGTACTTTTCTGCCATGTGATTATTTATGTGATTTTTTCTCCTGTAACTGTGAGTTTTCCCGAAAACTAAGAGGTTCTGCATCTCATTACTTTCTGTTTCCCCAGGTCCTTACTACAGTACCTGACACAATATAGGCACTCAACACTGGAGTGGAATACATGAATGAGCACATTTTTCATATTCCTGAAGATACATTATCATTCACACTTCTATTTTGGTGTCTAGCACTCTCTATGAGCAGGAAACTCTACTTGTGCTAAAGGATGGGCAAGAGTAAGATTTAAAATGCTAACAAGAAGGAAAAATTGGATGCCGAGCAGTGTCAGAACATTTCCCTAAACGTGTTGCTATGAAGCAAAAGCAGAGGCAACCGCATTTGGTTGGGGTGGGAGCAGGTAGACATGGATTTGAAACAACCTGATCAAGTGCAGGAGGAGTATGGAATGGTAGGAATGCGTGATCAGAAAGAACTTTCTAGATAGAAGAATGGAACAAATGGGGGAAAGCTGGAAGCATAAAGGACGCACTGCCTCAGATACCATGTGAAGAAGCCCCCATTGAGTTTTCTAGGTGATGGAAAGTCAAAACAATTATTTGTGCTGTTTTGCCCTTCCCAGGGAGCAGTCCTATGCTGTGATCAAATATCAGTGTTAAAGATACCTTGGAGCAGAGAGAGAAGAAAGCTAAGTAGAAACCAGTTAGAGGACTAATCTAGTTGCTTAGGACAGAGGGAATGAGGATGAAAACCAGGGCAGACAAAGGTCAAAAAAGACAGGAGAGACTCAAAGTGGATAAAGGCACAGAACTGGGATCTAGGTGGCAGATGACAAAATTCAGAGGTGATTGAAATTTTAAGGGTGGGTGACTACAACCATACTGGTCTTCACAGGAGAAATCAGAGTGGTGCAAGCAGGATTTTATCAGTGACACAAAGAAGAGAAAGTGCTTGGCTTTCTAGGCTGCTGGTGTCCAAGGACTAGCAGTTCATCCTAGTGGAGAATCCTGGAGACCAGCAGAAGGTCCAGAAAAAGCAGCATCAAGAGGAGACCAGTGAAGGTCTCCTTCATGAAGCTGTGCCTGACTGCCTGGTCCTCCTCACCTGAAGGAAAGCCATACAGCTTTCTGAAAAATCACTGAATGGTTGTGGGGTTGTTTTGCAGTTGTTTTGTGTTTACCACTTCCTGGTGATATTGGCTTCATTTTCCTTCTCACTGAATCTCCCGAGGAAGGGAAAATACTCCAAGACAGTTCCTGTAATTGCCCTCGACTGAGAACAGCCACCTCTTTCCAGGCATTAGGACCAGAATTCAAGTCACTGACACTGGAGAAAGTCTTCATTCTCACTCGGTTCCTGTAATTTGTAAACTCCGCATTCCTTGGTCTAGCCAGACTAATTTTCTAATCACCAGTAAGTCCCTTGAGCTCTGCCACTTTTAAACTCTTTATCTCAATCACTAACTACCACAACCTTTCCTCATTTAACCTTCTAGTCATTAAAAAAAAAAAAAAAAATTAGTTTGCTCCTCTGTGGAATCATTATGTCCGCAACATTGCAATGTGTCAAGACAACAGCTTAAACGAAGTGATAGATCTTACATTTTTGAAGGAACAAAGACCAGAACAGATGGCTAACTGAAAGCACAGTGGCCAGGAACCTATTAAGTAAACAGGGAAGGACCTTTTTATTTTTCTTTCACCATCCGGTGTCCTGCTAAGAAGCAGCAGCTTGCTTTGAGGAAGACTCAGATAGAACCTATGCTTTTGTCTATTCTGGAGCTCAGCATGGTTCTTAGGTTCTCTTAGTTGCTGCATTGCCTCGCATGACTGAGAGTTTGGGGACAAAGGTCTGGGAGGGCCTTTCTGAACATGCTGATGGCGAGTAGCGACACATATATAACAGCTACAGGAGAGGAACATAAATCAACCAGCTTGAGAGAAACTTCAAAACAGAAAGAAATCACAGCTGGAAAAGGCTGAGCCTGGGTAATCCATGCCTGCCTCCTATGTCCTATCAAAGAGAAGCAAGCATTGAGCCCAGAGGGTGGGGAGCAGCAGAGATGAAAGCCAGAGGCGGGTCCTTCCATGCCCCACCTGGGCCTGGACCTGGAACTGGACGTGGACCTGGACCTGGACCTGGGTAGCAGTGGGCAGTGGTGCTCCTCTCAGCTCAGGCCCACTGCCCAACTGCTGCTGCACCTCCTGTGCTGGATTATTTGCCTTTTTTGAATATTTCCATATATTTGCTTAGAGTGGAAGCACTCTCATTGTGCGGGTGATACCCACCTTGAAATTTCACTACAAAAAAAAAAAAAATGCAACTTGAGGTTGGGCTTATAGCTCAGTGTTAGAGCACTTGCTTAATATGGACAAAGCCCTACATTCAATCCCAGGGTTGGAGAAACAGAAGTATAACTTTGAGGGCATTCTTTGCAGCAGACGGTGGCAAGGACAACAGCATTCAACAGAAATGTGCAGTTTCATGGTTATTTCTGCCAGATTATGACTTTGAGCATCTGCAGTGTCAACTATGGACAAGGTTCTTAGAAGTCTACTCATAGCAAGACAGGCAGTCAGAGAGACAGGCACAACACAGACAGAGAGACAGATACAGAGCAGACAGAAAGAACATGTGCTTCTGGTAGGAGGTGGAGAAGTGAGCAGAGGACCCAGGCAAATGGCCTACATTGGTACATTCACAGTGTTAAAGTCACAGTTGTTCACTGAATCTATACCAAGGGCTGCAGAACTGAAGATCAAGTACTGAAAACACAAATAAAACCCAGAAGAAAGACCGCCCTTCTAGGATCGCAAGTTAGTGCAGCCCTCGGTCAATAGAGAAGTACAATTCCAAGTGCCAAATGAAGTTAAGAGATGCATGGGATTCCAGAGGAAGGGTGGGTCAGGAATGGTGGGAGGCCGGTTGTGGGAACACTGGTCGGAGGGGGTGGTGCTCATATGAAGGGAAGCTAGCAAAACGAAGACCAAAGCACACTCCAGGCAGAGGGAAGAGCAATTTCATAGCCCATAAAATGATCAGAAACTTTCATGTCACTTGGAACAAAGGGAACATAGATGGTGGAATGGGAAATGATGCTAGACGGGGTTCAAATCATAAAACAAAACCAATCAGCCAAATACAGTGAGATGCAATTATCTGTCCGATCTACTTTACATTAGGGTAATGAAAGGAAAAATGTCTCCAATGTTATGTTTCATAATTCTAAAATACTCCTCCCTTTCCTATCAAGTGCAAACTGCATAAATCACTTCATTTGATTTAAAATTGCCACTGCATGCATCACATTGTCCTGTTTCCTATTGCTTGACTTATGTTCCATCAATTAATCTACGCCACAGTGGCTTGCTCTAGTAACAGTTCTGAATGCACCCAAACTCAGAAAATTAGAAGACTGTTTACTTTGAAGTCCCAAGTCTCACGATTTGTTGATGAAAGCAATCCCTGCAGCCTTTGTTGAAGTAGGCAGAACATCCTTTGGATTCAACAACCACTGTTAGGTTAGAGAAAAGTTAATTGTTCTTGTTTTGTTTTATGTGTTTGGTACATGGTCTCACTACACAGCTCGGACTTGTAGTGATCCTCCTGTTTTCAGCCTCCCCAGCACTAGGGTCACAGGTGTACACCACCATGTCCAGTTTTGGTTGCTGGCTGAGTGTGCCCCAGGGCTGGGCCAGTGCAGCCTATGGTGCCCAGGATCGAATCCTGGTCCCTGCACTTGCCTAAGCAGAAGCATAATTCACTGAGCTATCTTGCCACTGTTTTTTTTGGTGCAGCAGAGAGAAGCAGAAGTAAAAGAAGGGAAGAAGCCTTTATGGCCACTGAGGAGGACACAGAGAGGAGCTGAGGGAGACAGGGCATCCTCTGACCTGAGACAGGGAGGCTGAGATTCTGTGGACTTTTGCTAGGAGCAGAGTTTGAGGTGCAGAATCAGTGCCACCTAAGGAGCTGATGACGGCCCCCTTGTGTGCTCAGGAAAGGTAACAGGAAGTCACGTCCAGAACCAGGGTGGAGGAGAAGAAGGAAGTGCTCATTGGGAAAAGGAGCTGTTGTTTTCAGGAGTCAGCCACGTTGAATCAGGGCCGTGATAACTTAGCAGTTTGTACTCAGGCTGGAGCCTATCAAAAAGGACAGTGAGTTCTTGGCAGTTGACAATGCATAGGATGTGGCCCAACCTATTTTTCATGCTGTGGAAAAGTAGACAGAAACTTAAAAAGCACTCATTCCTCTAAGATCAGAAGCATGAACGTGATGATGATACAGTGCAGTCCAGGCCTGGCGAGTGGTGGACAAACAGAAGATATTACCATCTAGCTGATAACTGTTAGACCCTTGATGGATGAAGAATAGCAGTAAGCGAGCACTCACTGGTCCATGGGAAATGCACAGGAAGAAGTACAGGGCTCTCTTTCCCAAATATTCCAAGCAGCTTCAAACCCTGGAACTGTTCACTGCAATTTATCCATAAGAGCTTTGGAAGAGTGTCGCTGCACCCAGATAGACCCGATAAATTGCTTCAAGGAACGTTTTCCCTGTCTTTGTTTTTCATCTGGAGCAAGTCTGAAGGGGCCTCTAACAGCTGAGACATTTAGAATCTAATCCGCTCTGTGCTGCAAAAATATGCATCAAAAATGTGACATCCAAGTTGCTTGCTCTTTAGAATTGGAACATAGCATATCAGACTTTATACCAGAAATGCCTGTTTTAAAATAAGACCTACAGAAAATTCATGATGTGGGGAGAAAATAAAATCGCAGCATTTGGACTTGGAAAAAATTACAAGCAATGCTAATGCATATGTGTGTTTATTTTCTAAGGATTAGTCATTAGCCACAGAATAAAGACATTAACTATGAATCCAATCAGTAGCTAAATCATTACTAAATTTGCTTTTCCATAATTGATAAGCAACCATATAAAGATATATTTTTATAGTTAAAGGATATGATATAATGACATGAAGCTGTTGCTTACAAGGCAAAATGCTGTCAAGTTTTGCCTACATAATGTCACTTATCCAAGATAAATTTGAAATGCAATGTCAACTAGGTTATTTCCATCAGTCCTCAATCACCTTATCCACTCATGAGCTCCTATGCATTGCTTACTTATAATCTTCTCACAGATCAGGTCCTCTGCATATGAGAAATCATGCAATCAATACAGATCTCCAACATGGCACTGGCCAAGCATCATCTTTGGCACTTCCTCAATTACACAATTAATCTGCCTGCCGTTTGTACAAAGACGAACTAGCAAAGCTCACAGTATATAAATAAAAGCATTTGTTCCATTTTAGCCATTGAATTGACCATCTGTTTGAATCCTGCTTATTAAATTATATTTAACTGGGGAGATGGCATGCATTTGTTGTAGAGTAGCAGTCGGCAAAGGAAGGTAACAGAGCTCTGGGTGGTGCTGGTGGGCTGAGCCTAGGCAGGATCTCTCCAGGGCTGCTATGTGCAGAGTAGCCTGTGATGCAACTGTTGAGACTGCCCCAAAGAAAATCACGAAAGTCAGATCAGATAAGTATGGGAAAATTACAGCAGGTGAAAATCCAGCAAGCTGATGAAGAGAAGAAATGAGGTCATGGGAACCCTTGCATGGCATACTAAAGTGTCTGTGCCTAGGCCATAGAATCTAAGTTCTAAAGATGGTTGGGAGGGACCAGGGTTGATTTGGGAAACTTCACTCCTGAAGTGGCCAGTGATGGAGGGGCCAGTGATGGAGGGGCGGCAAAGCCTGTACAAGAAGGATGATTTCAGGAGTAACAATGGACCACTGCATTAGGTATCATTTACAGGTGTTAAATTTCCTATAGGGAAACAGCAATTACTATTGTCAGAGATTGACTTTTTTCCTGTAGGGGCATATAGCAAAGAAATGACATCAAGATAGAGTTTAAATACATGAATAATCAACATAATCTCTTTATCTTTATTTTTATTTATTTATTTATTTATTTTTTTAGGGAAGCGTCTACAAGGTGTTCAGGGTCTCACTACTAGGTTGGATTGATAGTGATCCACTCATTTACAACCTCCCAAGATCTAGGATTACAGGTGGATGCCACCACGACCAGTCTTAATTGCAGTCTCAGTGTGCCCCGGGGGCGGGGCCAGCACTGCAGGCCTGGGGATCAAAGCCTGGGCCCTTGCACATGCTAGCAGGCACTTTAATCTGCTGAGCTACTTGGCTGACCCTTAATCAACATAATCTTAACAGAATATTTAACAAGTGTTATCAGAGAGAAACACTTACATGATTATAAATACTTGTATAATGCTTTTATAAAGAAATATTTATATAATCCCCATTTCACAAACACAGAAGTAAAGGCATAGAGGAGTTGAGTGCTTTGCTGAAAGTCACAATTCAATGACATAATAAAGACAGGAATGAATCTCAGATACTCTCCTCCAGAGCCTGTAAGCTAATGAAGTTGTTCAGTGTGATTCCTACCAATGGAATGCTCTTATACAACTGGCTCAGAAATTTTAAAAGACAGTCCCAGCCCTAAGCAGATTTTGTAATGTTGTCTGTCAATAAACAAAATACCTAATTCACATGGAAAATTAAGAGACTGATGTGAAACATGGTAATTACATTTACTTCGAAATCAGTAATTGTGGACAAATTTAATTCATTTTGCCTAAATCTGGCTCTATTCCCAGTATTAAAAAGACAGCTACAGGGTACTCTTGTTTAGCACTCAGGGAAAACATAGCAATTATCTCCCTGCTTCTACTATAGAATATCAGGTGTCCTTTGCTTTATGACGGGGTAGTTTGTAGGCAGAAGGCAAGGGGATGGGTGCATGTTCCTTCCTCAGCTCCAGGATCCACGACCTTTCTATTCAGGGAAGACTCTGCTAAATAGTAAGAAAAGCATCAAGGTAATAGAGCATCTCCAGTGTGGCAATCTATGCTAAGAATCTGCAACACACATCAACCTATCACCTTTAGACATAGATGCAGTCTGTAAGAATTGCAATAAACTGGGGCTAGGGAGGTAGCTCAGTGGAATAAGTGCTTGCCTGGCAAGTGCAAGGTCCTGAGTTCAGCCCCCGGTACCACCAAAAAACAGAGAGTGGGGGGAGAGTTGCAATAAACAAAAATCAAGGAAATAGTGATCTCCTGGGCAACATTACCATAAATTCTTCTGTGCCATAGCCAGTCTTAGAGAAAAATATATAAGGTCAAAATTTCCTTACGGATTTTTCCTCAAAGGACGTTTCCTAGGGTTACAAGAATTATAAAGAAGTTTGAGTTAACATAAGCACTTATGAGTTAGTCAAATGGCATGGCAAGAGACCATCCAGAACTTCCCAGGACTGATGGTAAAACCATTACAAAAAGCCCCCTGCGAGACCTTAGGATGTTGGTACATTAGCTCACTTTAGTAGCTTTAGCTTTTCCTGACCCAACTGAACTTTTAAGCCACCGCAATATCACAAGAAAGTAATCATAGATACATTCACTGTTTGTTTTGGTGAAGTTGTAAATCAGAAGTATGTTTCATTTTGTCTGTTCATCTTTCTCATGTGGCCTCGGCATGTGCCATTTCTCCTGGCAGGAGGGAACCCAAGATCTTTGGAAACACATGATGGACCTGAAGACCAATGCTGACTATGTCCAAGCAAAGACCTAGAGGCACTGATAGACTGACAGATGTGCAAGCCGGAAGGGCAGGCCCGATCGGGAAATGAACACCAGAGACAGGAAGATGGCCCTAGAGAAGTTATTTTTTCTTTTCTTTATTTTTCATGATTACTATTCTAAAGTGGAAAAAAAAAAAAAAAAGGTAAAACAGTTGCAAAACAAGTTAGTAGGAGTTGTAATAATTAATGCATGCATATTGCTGTCCTCCTGGGAGTTATTCCTAGACCAACATACAGGCATGACATCAGGATTAACCAGTATTAGCACCAACTTTTCTTTACAGTGAAGTACAAGAAACTAGCAGCACTGCTATCTTAACTATCTTGTGGATAAATATTTTTCCTTCTTTTTCTTTTCCTTTCTTTCCCCTTTCTCCCATCATACTTCCTCTTCTTTTGCAGAGTTTCTTCTCAATTCGCAGGCTCTATTGTCCATTCTGGATCTTATTGACTTGTTCAGATTTGCATACTAGTGAGACAATACAAGGCGTACACACAAGAGTCTGATTTATTTCATTTGAGTGTGACCTAAAGGTGCATTTTCTTTTGGCTAAATCCTCCTACTTAAGGGACAAAGCAAGATCCAGCCACCCATTACCTCCCTCTGCTCCTCCCTGTGTCCCTGGCCTTCTGCTGAGGAAAAGGAGGTGTTGGCTAGCCAGGAAGCACAGAGGCAACCAGGCAACCAAACCAGAGGTTCTTCTGTCCTCTGCCATCTTGGTCCTCACTGGTCTTCTCTGGCTGCTGCTAACTTCTGCTTGTCCTATTTTTTTTTTTTTTTTTTTTTTTTTTTTTTTTTTT
>PVKN010042421.1:0-10399 GCA_004027915.1 Capromys pilorides | reverse complement strand
TCTGTCTGTCTGTCTGTCTGTCTCTCTCTCTCTCTCTCTCTCTCTCTCTCACACACACACACACACACACACACACACACACACACACACACACACACATCCTTCTTCATTTACAACCAAGGAACTACTCGCCTGGAAATATGTGCCTGGTTTGTTTCCTCTGTAGTTTTGACTCTTCCTACTTGCTCTCTTTTCAGTATTGATGGTCAATTTTCAGTGCCACCCAATTTCATACTTTATTGTACAATATTTCAAATTTCAGTGGACTTACGGGAGAATATCATAGCTGTATAACCCATAGCATTTTCCTTGCTTAAAAATGTTTACGTTGGCTTTCTTTGTGGACATTAAAAGATATTTTACCTTCCTTATTAAGTTTTCTATGTGAAGTCAGTTCTCAAGGTGTCTAACTGCAATTGATTTATGCTCAGACAAAGTCCACGCTGCCCAAGGCTTCTGACTGACAGTTTGACAGGATCAGGAGTCAGAAGCTATGAGGAAAAAGTACTGCGGATTTTAATTTTATGGGAGCTCACTGTTCCATAGAAGATTTTACTGTACACTCGTCAGTGCCTGGGGAAGCCAAGATGGATTTAGTTAAGGGAGCCTGGTGAACTTGGCATGAAATCACTGCCCATCGGCTGGTGAGTGCTGCAGAATTTCAATCTCCATGAACGGCAGTGCGCTATGAAGGAGTTTGGGGAAAATGCCGAGGCTGTTTTCCTCTCATTTCTTTGATTTAGCATTTAGAACTCTCTAATAAATACTTGGAAATAAAATACTTGTTGAGTGAGGGGACAGGAATTTTATATCCATATTTGCTTATTATAAAGAAAATATGAAAATAGAGCATTCAAAACGGATTGGGCACTGAAAAATGGCCAGGGAAATCTGCATGTAACATGCTCATTGCACAGGTGAAACATGGACTTACACTCGGCTTCTGGCTCCACAGCCTAATATCTTGTCATCAAATGTCTTTGCTGCTATCCATAACCCGAAAATACTTTAGTTTTTAACCATGATCACAGCTCCTTTCAAATTTAAAAAATGCTGCATAGGTAAATATGTATCTTGATAAATATTCACACCTACTCATACTTTTTTGCTGTGTCAATGATATAACTTTCGATGTTAAAAATTGAAACTATTCCTGATAGGAACCACGATCTGAGATCAGAAACCATCACAGTAAAGATAAACGTTGCCTGAGATGCTGGCCGAGCACCCTGAGGGCAAGCGACTCAGGTGGTAGAATTTCTTAATTGCTAAAAGGATTTAGAAAATAGAATCAAGTGACTTATTCTCACATAATATAATGTGCAGTGGGGATTACAGTGACAATATTTATAGTCTATTTTTTCATGCATAAGTCATTTCCTACAAGATTTTAAGGGTTTGTTTACAGATGTCATTACTGACCAAATATTAGCTTAGGGCACAGTGTCTCATCTATGTGCACAGATCTTATATTCAGCAATAGTAAGAAATTAACAATATGCATGCATAAAAGAATAGAGGTATATGCCAGAAAACAAAGTAAACTTATCATATGAATTACATACAGATAAAGTTCTTTGTTCAGTTAGGATTAAAAGACTTTTTTGAATAGAAAGTGGTAAGTTAGCTACAATTTATTTCCACAAAAAATGTTTCTCTTGCTTAGCACATGTAGTGTGGTGCTTCCTTCTGATTCTGTGTATTTTATTCCAGAAAAGATGGTGCTGTACATGCAGTGAAGCGAAACTCCTTAGATGCCAAAGGGAATGATTTCCGTAATTCAAAAGAATTGAAAAATATTTTAGCACTAAAAGAAAATGTGCTTTGGCACCTCATGCCAAAGAGTTAAATTTGCCATTAGTCCTTCCTTGTCCAGAGTGCTCTTTTGCCTAAAAGCAGGTTCACCCACCACTTGGAATTTAGAGCCCACAAAATGTGCCCGAAAAGAAAAGGAACTCTCCCTGCATTCAAACACCTTTGCATACGCATTAAAAATGAATGCACATTATAATTTACTCTGTGCCAAGAACTAAGGGATGTGCGGTGTCCTTCGATGCACACATCTACTGGGTGTCAGGAAGCAAACCAGTGTATAAACCTGGCATTTAGTTTCTGACAGTCATATGGTAAAGTGCTTGGTCAGGTGCAGTTGAACTCTGGACAACTCAGAACACTCCAAACAATCCCCAAATGAGGTAAACATTAGTAGTCCAGCTTTTTAAATAGTACTGTTAACAAAGTTGCCTACGGTCAGAGTGGAAAAAGAATTTCAATATACTTAGTCTCCGTAGTAAATGTAGGGACAGTGCATTTAATTTTCAGTGAAAATCTTAGTTTATTCAGTGTTTATTCAATACTATTATCTGTGTTCAGTACAGGGAATTCTAGGCCTATATACTAATAATCACGTTGTAGAGTAAGCAATATGTGCCATGACGAATTTCTGAAATTTTTAAATGAATTCTTTACATCAATGGCAAGAGTTTATTCCCTTTGGTTAGATGGTGGAGGGAGAAAAAAATGAACAGATACGTGAAAAAAAAAAACTTCTTAGAATGATTGCATAGAAATAGAAAAGTTTGCAAGTCATATTTGACTATTAGATAAATTCTCTGTAATATTCTCAACATTCTCATGTTGAATGTCAGATCTTATGTGACCAAGCCTGACAGCAAACCTATCACAGGGATCTTATAAAGGAAATGGAACTTGATAATTAGAAACCGGAACTTGATTTTGTGGACTTGGGCAGTATGTGGGATCTTTCAAACACTGTTTTGCTCTTATTTGTGGAGCGGTTTCTTTCAGGACTAAATGTCAGAGTCACCGTAAAGCCTTCCCTCCTAACAGATGACTTGCGGTACTGAAGCCATTGGTTCCAATGTGACCATCCTTTCCCCCTTTGCTATCATGCAGTGATGGCCTTGGCCTGGCTCCTACCCTCCCTCAGCTCTCTGTCACACTCCCTTCCTTTTGCTTCCCAGATCCTTGTCACCCGCGTACCCTTGGGTTCTACTTCCCTTTTATTTTTTATTTTTTATTTTTTTTTTTGTTTAAAAATTTTATTAACAGCTCATTTTCATAGTTCAAAAAAGGCATTACAGATTATAGTCAGCAGAACAACTAAAACAAAATCTCACCTCTACAGAGATAGCCAGTGTGTAGACTTTATTACATAGGCACATTTTAATTTTCTAAAGTAAACTTGTTTTACATAAAATTAACCACAATAGTGCAAGAAATGACATAACATGAGGATGGATGAGGAAGGAAAGTACAAGCCTTGCCTGAGCTGAACCATTCACTGGCTCTTGGGTTCATCCGCTCCCGCACACTGAAATGCACCACAGAGGTTACAAAAATGCAGGGTGAGAAGGGGTATTCCTCTGCTGTTCCCCAGCTAAAGCACCGATTCTGATTAATCTCTTGAATATGGCAATGCTTTCCCAGATCCTGCTGGCAAGTAGACACAATGGTTAAGTGAATGCTGGCTAAGGATCAGAGCGGTTCACATCATTCTCTTCTCCTATCCCCAGCTTTCATACCCTTGAACCCAACAGCTGCTGCTGAGAGCTGTTACCCATAGACACTGCTAGGGTGGCCTATTCTATGGCACATAACTGCAAGTGGCGTGTAGTAAGAGTTCAATTGCTGTGTGACTAGATGGAGCCCACAAGTAGAGTTGAGGGCGTGATCCAAGGCAGCACATGGGTGAACAGGAAGGAGCTAGAATTACTTGTTCCATCCAGGTGGAATTCATCCATTACATCTGACTTAGTACAAGAAAAGAAACCAAGCTCATAAGGAAACATATCACATAAGAGAAACTATTTTGTGACTTGTACATGTTTTTAAAATTTTTAATTTATGTTTCTGTTAACAAAGAGACATTGAGGATCTACTTCCCTTTTAAATGTTTGCTAAATACTTAGAATTTAGTGTAGGCTAAGGTGGAGATCACAAACCCAGGGTCGTAAGAGTTAGCAGGTTGCATAGCTCCTTAGTCTGGCTGCTGCTATCTAGGTTTCCTATACATTTAAGGAACTGATGATCAAAGAATGAGCAGAAGAGAAAGCAAGGAAGTGCTTCACAGACTCTTGGAAGTGGAAGATTGCTTCTGAATGAGTTCTTGGAGATGGGTAATGCACAATGGTGGGGGAAGGCATTCCAGGCAGGAAAGGATGGGCAGAGGCTTGGAGGCAGGAGAGTAAGGCAGGTACTTAAGCAATGGTCCATAACTAAGCCAACCTGAACCAGGAGATGTGTACTGGGGGAAACAGGGTAGAGAAGGCTGAAATCAAGGAGGTGGAAGAGATGGAGCAAATGGGGAATATTAGAAGATATGAAACACTGGGAGAAGTTTAGTGACAGTGAAGAGTCACTGGAGATTTTCGGTCACTGAGAACATTTCTAGAACTGTGGGGTTTTGCAAGTTCAACTAGAAGATGTGTGTAGACATGAAAAGGAAGGACTGGTGGTGAAGCCTATTACAGTAAATCAAATAGTGTGAGGATTTAAATTTTGTATTCATGGTAGTGGAGATCTTAATGAGAGGATTAATTACATTCTAAGTGGCTCCCAAAAGAGTTGATGGATGATTTAAGAAAGGCAGGCAAGGAGAGAGAACTGAAAGAAAAAAGTTGAGGTTTTAAATTTCCATGACTGTCCATTAAACTAAATGGAGAGGTAAGAAGAAAAGGCAGGTTACACAGGTAAGGGGCAACTGGTGAAAATCAGTACCGAAAAGACACTAGGACATTAGCTCTCCATATTTTGGAGACTTTTCTACACATGGAGAATACGGAAATGAAATAAAAAAATATATACATGTACTTACTCATTTTCATAAAGTGCAGATTAATATAGCAATCGTAAACCAAACACAAATAAATATATGGTAAGATACAGTACATGTGTAAATTTTAAAAATTATTACAATAAAAGGTGTATTACCATTCATCCCTGCTAAATATTCTCCCTCACTTTAAGTTTGTGACTTTCCCTTTGCCGTGTTAGATGCACTTTTGTGCATCTTCAATGGTCCGGTCACCACTGCCTCAGCAATGTGAGTGAATTCAAAGCACTTGCATTTGTGCTCATTTTAACTTTGAGGAAGAGCAAGGAGTTGTGCAGTGCTGGCTCCAGAGATGAAGGTGGGCAAGGGAAATTCAATGTTTCACAGGCATCTCTTTTAAAAGTTGGACGTTTATTTACTTAGGGAGCTCTTCAGAAGTATGACTTAATGTTCTGGAGAAAGTCACAAGAAAAGCTATTGTTACAACCCCACTTTCTGGGAAGCCACCTGTAAGATTCCACTTTTTTTCTTTGCCTGATTTGCAGTGGCTTGGTAAATTGCAGCAGATGGGTGCCGTCGATGGGTTCTGGGTACAATGGCACTGGTTTTCCTCAGCCAACTCGTTGCACAGTCGTCCCAGCTGCTTTCAGTGATGAACTCAAGCACAGTAAGGTTAGGGAAGTATTTGTACGTTGTCAAGAAAACATATTCTACATCTTATTTGCATATGTTTTGAATATTACTAAAGGACATGACTGTAAGCCACCAACCAGTTGATTCTATCTGAATACTGGGAAGGTTAGCACTGCTAGAAATACAGAATTACAAACAAAGGATTATCTCATAATTAGTCTTATGTATAAGAGCTAGAATAACCATAGGGTATGGAATTAGAAAATTAGCAAATCATCTATTTCAAAAAATCCTCAAACCATCTCCTTCTTCCATGTAACCTGTAACTCCCCTGTCAGCTTAGCCCTAATCTCTCAAACCCATTCTCTTCATAGTATCCGGAGTGATCTAGAAATTATAAATTTGATCATGTTCTTCTCATGTGAAAGTTAACAATAACTTCTAATTGCATTTAAAAATAAGTGCAGCAATAAATGCTGTGAAAGAATCTGTTCAATAGGAAGGAAAAACTGTGATGAAGCAAAGGACCAAAGAAAGGAGGGAAAAATACATATTTATGTATATATGCAGGACAGCTTGGGTAATAGTACTGCTGATTTCTGCTGGTCCTATTGAAAGGTACAGCTAATGCTTAAATTCCCCCCACCCCCATTTTTCATGTTTATATCTGGCAATCTAAACAATTATTTGAAAAGAATATTGTATAATACAAAACCATTGTCATAAACAGGGTGCAGTGGTACATGCCTATAATCCTAGAGGTGGGGAGGCTGAAAATGGGAGGATCACTATGAGTTCGAGCTGTGTAGTGAGACTTTTAGCCCAAATTGTCGAATTCTTATTATTTCATTTGGTGAAATTCTGTATGGTTTCTAGCGATTTTTCTTTTTTCTTTTAGATTTTGTATTCTGTTGACAAAATAAAAATAAGTACAAATCTTTGAATATAGTCAAAGACGCCACACGTGATCCGGTCCCTGCTGAGCTGAGCCATGTCGTTTCTTGATATTCTCTGTTCTGAAGGTGGTGAGATCTTTTCTGCCATAGAACTGTCCTTCATGTTGTATACTTTTATCTAGATCTGGAATACTTTCTTTGACTTTTTTTAAATCTAGCTAAAGCTTTATTTAATTTCACATTTTAAAATCTCAATCTATATGGTAGCAGCTGCTTACTGAAGTCTCCTTTGACCCACTAGTTAACTCATGTCTTTTATATTCATTTATGGCACTTTCTCCAGTTTATAGCACAGGGGTTTCCTCCTCCAGAGTATTTTCTTCTAAACAGCAAGCACTTCTCTTTTCTTTCTGTATTCCTATTGTCTAGTTTTGTGCCAGGCAATATGGTAGTTAATACAAGAAATATTTGGTTAGCTATTGACAGACTAATCTAGGAAGCTCTATGCTAAATGCGTACATGTGAGTTTTGATAGCTCAGCTGGCTAGATTGTTAATGCTCACTCTAGAGCACTCATAGGCACAAAGCAAGGGAGACCAGAACCTTCTATGTGCCTAGTTCATTTTCAGTTCTCTGGAGAGATTTTGCTCTTTTGCTTAAAATGAATCACATCTTCCTCCTTATCCCATTAAATTCATGATTGAGGGTCTGGCACAGAGCTGATTTTATTCTTTCTCGCATGAAAGTAAGATAACTTTACATATATTTTTCTCATTAGAACTTTTTGAAGAAAGAGACTGCATTTCACTCCTCTTCCTCCTCCAGAGTGCATAAGAGTTTCCAGGATATAGTGTAAGTTTTTGCACAAATTTCTTTCAAATATGTTTTCCCTTTTTCATAGTGCATAATAAGGCATTCACCATGGGCAACTGGTGCATATGCATGTTGCCTATTGATCTTTTTCACTTTCAGATACATTGTAATTCAAAAACAGAGAAGAATGAGGTGCTAACAGAGCAAGGTGTCATCAGATTGAGCATGGAACCCAATGTAATTATTTAGCTTACTCTCATTCTTTATTTCCCACATGTAAACAGTCGAGAAAAGCCCCAAGAATTTAAGCAATGACTAGAAACATTTGTCATAAATCAATAAACTTTATGTAGAGAAACAAATCCCCATCAGTGACTTTTGGATAGTGACAACACGAGAAATGTGATGACTCAGCAGAATCGCAACAGACCAACAAGAAATATGGCTGACGCAGCAGAATCCCAGGAGGCCAGACAGAACTTTGGCAGGGGCTATATTTAAGGTTAAAGTAATTTGCTAAATCATTTAGTAGGCCATGTATGTGTGGCTCCATGGAGCAGCTGGAGGTCACAGGGTGACTCAGCAGGAAGCCTATAAATGGGTAGTTGTACTCTGCCGCAAACTTAAAAAGAATGTTTGCCTCAGGGAAGCACCGAATAATTGCTATTAACTGAATTGTAGAAATAGCGACATACTGCTTGTATACAGCATAGATTCCAATAGAAACCATGTGCATGGGCACTGTGACTGTCAGGTATCCTATCGGTGCTCTTGGTAAACCATAGAGTGGGAGGCCCTTCTACTATATTATTAATGGTTATAGTGTGATCATGCTTTATTTTTTTCTGTTTTTGACATCTCTGCAACTTTTTTTCTTATAAACTTTTTATTTGTTCATGTTTACGACACACAATGAATACATTCATCATGAGGATTTAGCAAGACATTTTACATTTTTTGATGTTTATGGAAAAATTAGCTTTTATTTCATTGTACTATATGACAATTATAGTTTACCATGAAAAATGAGATTGCTCAGTACTTAATTTTTTAACTAACAGAATTCGAGCTTTATAATATGTATCTTACAGATTTCTTCTCAAATTCTGCTTTAAAAATAAATCATAAAACATATGTTACCTGTCATAGGACCTGGAAGTAGCAATTAATATTTGAAACATAAGAAAGTTAAAATAATGCATTTCCAAAGCTTTTATTTATTTTTTAGTGTTAATGTATGTGAATTTAATCCATCAGAGATCCCGAGTTTTGCCATCCCAGCACCCACTTGTTACATACTTGTTAAAGTTGCATTTAGTAAATAATATTACAAATGATCTGCATAATAGCTGATCTCTGTTGGACAGTGTTATTATCCCAGGCCTTATTTTAAATGCTTTGTGTGAAATGACTCATCTCGTCATGTCATCCCTAAGAGCCAGTAAAGTACTATTTTTATTTCTTCTTTGGAGATGAGAAGGTTAAGGGAAGAGAGGCTCTGTGCTGGCTCCAAAGCCCAGCAGCTCGTGAGCAGCAAAGCCTGGGTGCCATTCTCCGCTCTTGCGCATTGGCGGGTCTGTGCTCTGAGGCCCCAGGCTCTTCTCGCTCACTTGTGTCAGCTATTAGTGAAATGCATCATCCTCCAGAGACCCACAGGCTAGGCGCTACCATGAACACCCACACTTGGCAAGGGGTCTGGTGCAGTCAGGGTCACTCCTTGAGCAAGTGGCCGAGTCAGGCTCGGGGCTCGGGCTTTCTTTACTTTTGTGCACGAGATTGTCAATACTGCCCACTACTCAAGAAGCGGCTCTGCTTACGTCTGAAATAACCTTTATTATTGGAGGCTAAATAGATTTTAAAGGAAGAGGAAATGACTCAGACTCTAGCAATTACTCAGCTGTAATCTAAAATGCTTAAATACTGAAGCTAATTATTAGATTTCACTGAAATATTTGAGCCACCATTGAGCCAATATTAAATGTCATTCTAAATAATTCTTAAAAAATTATTATTAAATTTAGTATAATAATTCATATTGCTGGTTTTGTCATTAATCACCAAAGCCTCTAAGGATTTGTGAATGTTAAAACAATTAACTTATTTTGGCTCTTCCAAATATAAAATGAATAGCTCTTTTTTATTACTTTTAATAAGAACTAACAATAAGACAGTTTCAAAATACGTTGGTAGTATAGCCACAGTAATTAATATAATGCATATTGTTGTCTTTGCAGTAGTTATTGACAGTACAGGATGCAGACATGATAATTTTTCTAATCACTATTGGTATAAAAATTTCTTCTCATTGAACTAAGAGAAAGTAGTTACATACATAGTCCAATATTCCATAATAGTAGTGGGTTATTGGCAGAACTGGCAATGTTGGAAGCTGTTGATTTAAGTATTTTAGAGCTGGGCATACTAATCTAGCTTTACTTTTTATGCTTCATGGTTAAACTTTTCTGCTGGGTGGTTAAGGGCAAGTTAAAGCAAGATCTATAAAACAAAACATGTAACTTTTGTATCTCACAAGGTCAGTTACATCCTCTCAGGATTTACCTAGAAACCATATACAGCACTTTGTAGAGCTGTTGTTAGTGTCAGGCGTCTGGATGAGTCATGGCCATTGCTTGACCAGTTTGTTGTCTGTGAAAGCCTGAGAGAATGTTTTCTCTCTAGATGACTCTCCTTAGGCACACTATACATTGTTGATCCTTTTCCTCTGTAGCCCCATAATCTCCTTGATCAGAAAATTTGGGACACCACTGAGTTATAGGATGTTACAGTATAGGTTCTCATAATCATCTCAATTGATGCAGAAAAGGCTTTTGACAAAGTCCAATTCTCATTCATGTTCAAGGTCCAACAGGAAATTGGAATAGAGGGCCTCTACCTCAGTCTGATAAAAGTCATCTATGATAATGCAATGGCCAACATAATTCTGAATGGGGAAAACTGAAGTCTTTTACTCTCAGATCTGGTACAAGAAAAAGGTGTCCTCTATCACCACTCCTATTCAATATAGTTCTGGAATCACTAGCTAGAGCCATTAGACAAGAGATAAATAAAAGGAATAAGAGTAAGTAAACAAGTAGTTGAACTATCACTATTTGCAGATGACATGATGGTCTACTTGGAAGACCCAAAAACTCCACCAAGAGGTTACTAGAATTGATATGCAAATTCAGTAGCATAGCAGAATACAAAGTCAACACCCAAAAGTCAGCAGCATTCCTCTACGCAGATAACAAACACACTGAGA
>PVKN010042420.1:0-10405 GCA_004027915.1 Capromys pilorides | reverse complement strand
ACTCAGCTAAAAAGAAAGGTAAACTTGAGATTCTTATGGATAAATGGATGCAACTAGAGGCTACACTCATAAGTGAAATAAATCAGACTCACATGTGTAAGCATTATCTTTTTTCCCTAATGTAAAATCTGAAAGAATAAGCAAGAGTCAAGAGGTACAACAGACATTGGCAAAGGGAAGGAAACTGCTCAAACAGGTTAAAAAAAACTGGGATGGGAAAAAGGAGAAAAGAAGAAATGTGTGTGTGTGTGTGTGTGTATAGTATACATATATATCTCATATGTGTATATATATCTCATGTATATATCATATATATAATAGCTAAGATAATTGACTACTAATTTCTATTATTTCATTAGTTCATTATTAGTTCACTGAAAAGAACAGTTACTGTTTATATTATTTGATCAATCTTCAATCTTACACATATATCTAGTAATCTAAGCAACTACTTTGTAGGTAACATTATGTAATACAATAACCATTGAATTGGGAAGAAACTGTTCAAAAGAAAAGACAAACTAATGGAGAAAAGTTAAAGGGAAGAAAAAGAAAAATATTATATACAAGATAATAAAGATAGTGATACAACTAGTTTTTCACTAGTTTTCACTGACGAGGTTTGTGCTAATATTGTTTGGACAAGACATCATACACGTATCTCATACTTTCTTTGTGTATGTGCAGGGTCTCACCATGCAGCTCTGACTCACAGTGATCCTCCTGTTTCCGGCCTCTCAAGTACTGGGATTTCAGGTGTGCGCCACCATGCCCAGATTCCATTGCTGGCTCAGCACACCCAAGAATGAAGCCAGTATGGCATGTGGAGCCAGGGATCGAACCCTGGCCCCTGCACTTCCCTAAGCAAGTGCTTAGTCCACTGAGCTATACTGCCGGCCCTTGTATCTTGTACTTTGAATAACTACTATTCAAAGACAACAATATGCAATGCGTTCATTATTATAACTTTCCTACTAACTTGTTTTGAAACTCTTATTTTATTATTTTTATTTCTCTATAAAATAAAACAGAAATGATGAACTCTTTAAAGTATGAACAACAATAAAACATCCTACACTGTCCCAAGACGGTAAGTTCCTTGACGACAAGAATTATTTCAGTCATCTGTTTGTTTATGGCCCCACACACTGTCTAATATATTTTTCCCCCCTTATAATATGAGCTCCAAGAGACTGGGAATTTTGTTTGCTTCTAAATTTGTAGTACCCTAGAGCATACTAACATATGGTACATATTCCATAAATATTTGCCAGATAAGTTAATATAGGAGTTGTTTATTGAGGATATATTGAACAAATGAATAAACAACAAATAGCATTCTATCAGAAATTTTATAGGTTAGTACACCTTGTTCTCAGATCATTCCAGCTATTGTGGTGTCAGTCTCTAAGGTCTTGACATTATAGCAGCCCCCAACTCCTTTATTCTTTTGAAGTTTATGCCCACTGTGGTGTAAGGCTATCACCTTTTCTATCTGACACCCCCAGTTACCTCTTTGCCTGGGTATAGCTTCTTTGGAGCTCCCAGTGTATTTTCACAGAACAAAGCAGCTCATGATAATGGTTCGGTAAGTTTTCTGGTCACACAGCTGTCAGGCAGTACTCAAGAAATAACCAAGCTATATTTTGGATTAAACGATGGCAACACTTCTTGCTAGAGTTCAACGGCAAACTACACTGTGAACATAAACAGAGACTAGTCAATGGTCCTAGACGTGAGTTTCCAAAACTTTGCAAAGCTCCGAATAATTCAGAGGTTTTGATAGCTTAGTTTGTAGCATCAGTAACATGCTCATCATGGTCAGAGACTTAGGATGACCTGACAGAAGATCTGAAAAATCTGTGGCTGAACATCCCTTTGGATGTCACAATTAATTGGTGGCAGAGACAAAATTTTCTTGAGTCTCCTAAGTGTTTCTACATTGTGATTTCTTTGGCTCCCAAAATTGATATGGCTTCAACTTCTATGTGGAAGCAAACACAAATCATGGAGAGCTTTTCTGTTGTTTCTGTTTTTTCCATCACAGTGGCATTTGGCATATGCTGTCCTGGAGAACAGGTATCAAATAATACAGCCACAGAGTAGGAAAAATCCTTGATACAAACTGCCTCATATTCCCACTGAAAAGCGCACTATCAGGACTTCATGTGAGCATATTTCCATTCCTGTAAGGATGGGTGGATGGGAATGGAGCAAGATTCATTAAGTGTCCATCATTTTCCAGGTCTCTGAGTATTAATAACTGGTAACAGAACTGTAGCTAAGGCAGTACTGGTATATCATAGGATCACTGGGCTAGTAACTGACACCCACGGTTTGAACTCAGAATCCTAACGCGCAGTACTCTGCATTGAACCACACTTCCTTGGTACCTCATTAAAACAACGTGGTGAAGAAATGCCAATAGGGGCTAGCAAATCACTTACTCAGCAACATGCTTACTGACATTAATTTTGTGACATTTAAAAAATAATTGCATCTGGCATAGAAATGTATTTCCAAGTCCTTGACAATCTTTTCTTTTTTTAATAATCTTTTCAAAGTGGTTCCACTGTGAAAATGCAAATGATAATGGGTTGCAGTTGGCCGGTGGAATATCCTGTGTGGAACTGTGGCTGTGTGAGACATTGAAGCATGACAGAAACATGATGAAGCGGCAGGACTAACAAGGGGCCTTTTGACAGGAACAAGTGTGACTATGTCAGGAGCTAGCACTGCTTTCTTTCCCATCTCTCTCCCAGAAGGTACTGTCACAAGTATCACATTCTGAGGTAGGACAATCAGCAAGACAGATACAGGGCCCTACCCTTGTGGAGATTACAGCCCAGCTGGGAAGATGGACCAGTGGCACCAGCTCCACCAAAGAGAAACACTCTCAGAGAAATGCATGTTGTCATGGACGGAAGCCCACAGCAGGCACTGGATGTTTGCCAGGAGTTTTCCAAAAGAAATGATATGTAAGTGGGCTTCTTTTTTTTTTTTTTTTTTTTTTTAACAGATTCTTCCTATGTAATTTAGGGTGGTCTTGAACTCAGTATGTAGCCTGGACTGGCCTCAAATTCAGTTTTCCTGCCTCAGTCACCTGAGCCCTGGGGTTACAGGTGTGCATCATTAAATACACTTCTGAAGGACAAGGCAACATCAGTCTGTACACCATGTGCATGAAAAATACTTAGTATGCAGAGATAAAAGGAATCCAGCTCCTGAGCTAGTATAGAAAAACTGAGTCATTTCTTTGTATAAGATGTAGTGTCTCTCTTGCCTCATCCAAGTGTACAAGTGAAATAAGTTCTAGTTTCAAAATAGCTCTGCTCTAAAGGAGGGGTGGGATAAAAAATGGATCCCTCTCTGCAGGTGGGAAAAGTAAGATGCCACAGTGCATGTGTGAAACTGCTGCAAACAGCACACTCAGCTCTTGCCTTCTAATTTGGGGCCCTGGCCCTGAAGCTGGTCTGTCATTTATCACACACTCCCTGGGCAATGTCACTCAGCATGCTAACGGCCCTAGGGGCTGAGTTGTGGCAGTCCAGAAGCAAGTGTTGTCTCTGGGGCAATATACCTCTGGAGTCTGCTTCTCTCTAAGTTTCATGGCTCCCTGGGAAACTATGCTGGGTATTTGTGGAACCTGATGTTTACTAGGTGCTAGCAAAAGTCTTGGTGGAAAATGCATGTTCAGATAAATCCTGATACTCTTTCATGCCCATAGGCTCAGATATGGCATATACTGAAAAGGATAAAACAAGAGGAACAAAAAGTTTAATACCACTCCAAATCTGCAGGTAAATAAGATGGGCCATCAAAGTGGTATAAAATATTTTAAATGGGACACTAAAAATAAATAAATAAAAAAGAGTAGAGGATACATTACTTTTTTTAGGACCTTCTATAGTCAACCACATGCACCAGCACTCTATGGGCATGCACCATTTTTTATGGTTCTATTTCGCCCAACCCTTACATGTTAGATCTCTCCCACCCCACCCTCCGTGCCAGAGATTGAACTCAGGACCTTGTGCTTGCCATGCAAGCACCTATTCTACTGAGTTATCTCCCCGGCCCTTTGCCCAACCCTGTAGAAGGGATTTTCAAGTTTGCATTTGGGTGACATGACATATTCTGCTGCAGTTTTTCCATGGTTATAGCAGGAAAGCAGGAGCATGGTGCCACCTATCTAATCTCTCCTCTATTTTTCTTCACTCACAAGGCCTGACTTTCTACCTTAGCATTCTGCCCCCTTTCTCTTTTCCATCCTTCTCCTCTTCCTTTCTCAGTCAAGCTAAGGCATTCTGCCAGGAACCCACAGTAGCATGTATATAACAAATCTGGGATCCATGTTTAGTGATATGGGAAGAATTAAAACTGTGTCTGCAATCAAAAGTACTACAAGAATGTGGTGGTTGTCATCCTAACTGCTCATTAAAATCACGTGGAGAGATCTTAAATGTCCCAATTCTTGGACCATATCCCAGACAACTATAAGAGGCTTAATACCTCATAGGGACCTGGCATCAGTATTCTTTGAAAGCTCCCAGGAGGTGCACATACACACTTTAAGTTGAGATCTACTAGTTCAATGTCACTGAAATGCTCCTGGAAGGCACAAGCGATTCCTACAATGAGAATCTGAAGACAAACTCGAATTTAGATTATTTAAACTAACAAGTGACCCACTTCAGATGATGCCTTTTATATTAAATTCTAGGTTAGCAGTTCTGGAGAAAAAGAAAACTATTGCTTTAAGACTTCATTAGTCCATCTTAAAAAAAAATATTATTCACTGTCTAAACTAAGGATTTTATTTTTTGAATGTGATAAAACTGAACTGGATTCTTCTTTGATATGCAGCCTTAGATATCTAGTTTGGCACTTCCAAAGGAGGTTGCCATATGACTTTCCCAACAGCTAAGGAGAGGAAAAGCCTCCTCTCAACTCAGTTCTCCTATGGAACCAGTCCTTCCCATGATGCAAGAAAAAACAGTATTTATCACTAATTAGTTACCAAAGTTTTAAGAAGAAAAATTGAGCATCTTATTGAAGCCTAAATCACCTGCTAAATATGGGAACCAGCTGATTAGAGCATACCCATAATATACCAGGCTTCATCTATTAACCTCATATTCATAACCTGAGGTCTTTAAGGATTTTGTTTTTATAGAAATATTACTCTTGGGTGGCAAAAAAAGGAACTCATCTAAAAATGCCAAAGCACAGAAAGAGATAGACACAGAGAATGCAATGAACCTGACAGAGGCAGGCTCGTAAATTCAGTCAACTTTGTCAAATGCAGTCATTCCATTTCAGAATCTGCAATGATTGAAAGTGCTATGCACTGTCAATATCACAACAGGCCTGGCTTCATGCTGTCTCTTTTTCATGAAATGTAGGTTGCCTGTTAACACTAGCACAACTTCTATTCACTTGAATTAGCACAGTGAGAAAGCAGCAAAGAATCTGGGAGGATAAGGATCACAGAAACACCTGCAGTGTTAAGTGAGAATCGGGGCTCGCTAACCTAAAGCTTCTAATTAGACATTAGTGTGACAGAAGCCCAACAACTAGACTGTCAGAGAAAAAAAAATTAATGACATTTTCATTTCCTGTATCTTCAAGCAGTCCTCCATCAAGAAAGGGCCACAAGTCAAGTGCAAGCTCCAGGGACCCAGTCTTCTGTTGGTTATTCTGAGCCACAAACTGCTGGTCATGGACTTTATTCACTGCTCTAATCTATATGTTTGCACAAGCAGTGAGATAAAAACTGAAACAGATCTATGTGGGACATCAGGATGGAAAAAGCCACTTAGGGGCATCATCTACTGCACTCTAAATGGTTCGGCAAAAGATCAACTATTTGAAAATCCTGGGCCCTAATAAGATAATTAATGCAGTCACTGAGTGGTAGGTGCAACATATTTATGGAACACATCTGGGTGTTTCTAAATTAAACTCTTGAAGTTATGCTAAAAAGCATAATTGAGGGGGAGAACTTGCTGAATTAAAAATGTCTTTTTTTGTGTCTAATGGTCTTCTTAATTTCAATTTTTATTTTCTTATATAAAGGCTAGGACAGTGGTGACCACCAAATGGGCATCTGATAAAAAAGTGTCTCTAAAATTGTAGTTTCCATCAGGTAGGGTTTATGGATTTGAGCTGGTACAGAAAACAAATTTATTATAAGCAAATATTTATTCTGCACAAGTCAGTAAATCTTTAGATTTAAAAAACATCATGTAAAAAGGTGGTCCCCGCCCCACCCCTCAGGAGAGGAACTATGCATAAATCAGTGCTTTCGGGGCTGTGCTCTGAAGGACAGCAAGTCCAGCCTCTTATCTGACACCTGAGCTCTGTTTGGCTGTTCTGAACTCCAGAGACTGTCAGCTGTCCTCAAGTTCCTCAACTTCAGGACATAAATTAAATTCAAAGTGTTTTTCTTATTTGCTAATTTACTAAATATCTTCTGTCTGCATGCTTTTACACTCTATCAAATCATTAGGGGCAATGGAATCTAATAGTTTTCAAACTTTTATCTATCTAATACTTCTGTAAACCAAAACTGTAGATTTCAAATAAGTAAAGCAACAAAAACTGAACTGTTCTTATTGAAGAGAACGCAGATGAGAAATAAAATTTAACTTATCTATTCATCCATTCACCCACTCACTGATTCACCTAGCATCTACTATGTATGTGTCTAGCAATCTAGCAGCTAGTCTTAAAATAACATAGTGTTTCCAATCTACTGAGGAGGAGAATGATGGGAATGAGAGAGGCAGATACTAACTACCATAACAAATAAATCTGTTTTTATTCCATATTTCCTACAAGAAAGTTTACACAAATCAACTCACCCCTCTAATAACCTACACAGTTCATGTTATTATTTCCATTTTACAGATGAGGATGAGAGGCATAGAGAGGAAAGAAGGGGAGACAGATCTATAACAGAAAAACAGCAGCATGGTGATGTGGAAAACAAGAAAGAAGTGTCTTCACAAAGAGAGAATGGGTACCATAGGGTGCAGCTGCCAAGAGATGGAGCAGGTCAGACAGAGGAGTACCTGCTGCTTCAGTGAAACAGAGGACACTGTTGGCCTTAAAAAGAACAGCCATGGTGCCATCGTGCATAGAATTAGACTGTAATGACAGTGAAAAAGTGAGAACTGTTTCTAGACAATCTTTTTTAGAAATTTAATACTAAGCAGGAAAAAAGAGGACTGTATAGGTCCACAGTTGAAAGTTGATTTGAAATCAAAGTGGAAGTCTCTGTTCAGAAAAATGTACTTTTGCATATTCCTTTAAAAAACATTAATTGGCAATTTCACAGTATTCTAGTTGCCTGTTTGCTTGTCTGTCTCTTTGGTGGTAGGGTCCTTGAAATAGAACTATATTTGTGAACTGCTATTCCTGACCTGTCACCTACTACAGTGACTGAAGCATATTTAGCCACTTAGTAGACACTAATGAATAAAATATATGATAAATTTAGGAGGCAAAATGCTGAGAATTTCACTGAAAAACTATAAATTAAGAGGAAGAATAGTTTCATTGAATGTGGCATGGCAGACCTGACAACCTGCTGTGCACATTCCCAACCTGCAGGAGTCTCTCAGGCTTCTGGGCCCCTGAGGGCATCCTTGGTTGTCCTTGGTCAGGTGTTTAGGAGTTCTGGGCTTTTCATATGACCTGGGTTAGGCAATTTCTACTCTCTTCTATTTCTAAGGTTAAAAGATAATATGATCCTATAACTTTATCCTTTCATATTATTACTGAAGACAAATCAAAAATCCAAGGATACTATATATTGGCAAAGCAATCTTCAGGCATACTTCAACATAAGATTCTATTTATCTTACCATATTTGGAGGGACAGTAGGCACTCTTCTTCCATTTCCCTATAAAATCAATCAACCAAACAACCAAACAACTAAGCAACAAACAAATAATTTAATCATACACCAATCCTATAACGGAGGCAATTAAACACAAGCAGCTACTGAAGGAAATTCCCTTAAGTCTGCAGAGGTCAGTTTTCTTGAACAAACCAAACAGATCTTATTCTGTACATTGCTGGCTGTTTCACATGGCAAATTCTATTTAAAAATTCCTTCCCAAGTCTCAGGAAGCTAGTTTTTCTATGATCTAAAAATGCGAATTTAGGGGGCTGGGGAAAGGGGCACAAGTGCCTGCCTGGCAAGTGCAAGGTCCTGAGTTTGATCCCCCACTCCGGAAAAAAAAAAAAATTAAAAAATGTGAATTTATATTCATGGCTAGAACATTATAACCTTGCTAGAGGCAGGCACTGCTATATCAGATAGAATTCCAGAGAAAGTATGTACACATAAATAAATAGTAATAATTATAATAGAAAGCAACATTTCTTGAGTATTTATAATGTGCCGAACTTTGAGCTAAAAGCTTTACTGCACTACTACATTTTATTTAAACTTGAAACACCCTCTGGAGTAACTGTGATTATTCCCATTTCTCAGATGATTTCAGGTGAACCTGAGGCTTTTATTGAGTAAGTTGGTGAAGGTCCTACAGATAGTAAAGTGGTAGAGCTGAAACCCTAAGTGAAAACTTAGCAGACCAACAGTGTGCTTACCAATTTAACCTCTCTCATGAAGCTTCACACCACTACTGTTTCCTAGTTTAATATTTCAGTACTAGAAGGTTGTTTCAGTTATTGCTTGGCAGTTCGGTGAATAGGGTTAGAATAAGAGGAGACGGGAGTGCTGAGATAAAATGAGGTTGAGAGGTAACCTCTGAATTTCAGCTGATGTGTTTTTCTCTGTTTCAATTACCGGGAATAATCAGGAGAGGGTTGTAAAAATGTGTTTTAAAGTGCTCCTATGCGAAAATCACCTGGAAAAACTGTTTTATCAGCAAAAGGAACAAGATGCTGATGCCTTAAGTGAAAGACTTAAGTTCAGATTTTAGAGCGCCAGCTATGCTCTTCTCATTTTTCATCATCCCTTTTTGGGGTGCACACGACCCAGTAGCTTCTTGGGGTAATGGTTATGTCAGTCACAACAGAGGCCTGCACAGTCTAAAACTGTTAGAGCACTTCTGCCTTATTCGGGCGAAATGTTTTCTTTTTGCTTTTTTCCATGTTATTTTCTTTGATACGGTATTAATTTTAAATCTTAAATTTTGGCTAAGGGCAATCTGAAAACAGCTGTGCATCTGTGGCAGGGACGAGGGGAGTCCCTGCAGGTATACGCTTTTGTTTCATGGCTCAATTGATACCCAAACAGTCCTAGACACAGTGACCCACAAATTATTTTTCCCTTAAACTGATTTTTCCAGTCAGTTTTGAATATTAGTTACAGAGTCTTGTATTATTTTCCCTATAGGGCTTTCCTGCTCACAATTCCTAAATAAGCAGATAAAATCCCCATTTTCTCCACAGAAAAATTTAGGTTGTTAAGGCTTTCTCTTACCATAATTACTTCCTAAAAAATGCAGTGGTCAAATTTTCCTGAATATTTTTACACTAAATGGGGTGTAAAAAACTTGGCCTTAGATCTCTTAAGTTGTAAAGCAGATTTCTGGGTTGAAAGAACTGACTGATTTGTATTACTTGCTTTCTTTGCTAGCTTCCCATTGGCTTGATTAAATAAAATCTCACTACCATTTAAAGGAGAACTCCCAATTTGAAAGCCAGGATTTCTTGTATCCTGAAGAACATAGCCACCAATACTTGTTGAAATAAATCACCTATTTTACTCTTCAATTAAGAACTTTGGGAATTGGAACAGGTGAGGAGGAAAGTCTTGGCAACAGCAACTTGATGAGAAATGAATTAATTCAATTATTTTCATGGTGTGGATCAATAATAGCCTCCACAGAGGCCCCTTGGCCTGAAGGAAGCTGGATAATCAATAGGATCACACAGAGGCAGTGCCCCCCCCCACCCCCCAGCAGCCTCTCTGATCTTTTTTGGACAGACTCTTCACGCCTGTATAATTCTAATTTATGTCAACCAGAAATCAAAGAAATTCCAAGAGGCTTTGGTCACAGGATACTTGGGTGGACCTTTCACAATCTATTTATGTCTATGCCTTAAGTAATAGAGCCTCCATGGCCCACCTAACACTCTACTGGCCAAAGAGAGGAAGTTCCCAGCAAGGGGCAGTTACCTGCTCAAGGCCAGTGTGGAGGGGGAGCCTGTGGGTAAGTCGAGGTACAGCTTCTCCTCATCTACAACTCTGCAGGAACATAAAACTAAGGATTTAAGCAAGATCTTTGCCAAGAGTGGCTCTCTCAATAATGCTCTTTAATGATACCCCAGACGTTGGCATTTTCAAATCAAATGAACAGTGTATAAAATTAGTTCTGCATGAAGTTAAAAAAAAATTGAAAGTGAAAGGAAGCTTTTAAAAGC
>PVKN010042419.1:0-10401 GCA_004027915.1 Capromys pilorides | reverse complement strand
ATTTGCAAAGATACTGGTCTCGTTGCTTGTTTCTGGCAAAATATCTCGGCCTCTCCTTTTCAATTACATCCACCTAGTCTCAACAGGCTTCACCCAAACAATAAGTCCAAGGGTTCTAAACAAGATGTTTTTTCTATTCAGCATGTCCAACTTGGCTCAGGGTCCCTGCGGTGCAGTTCTAGTATGATTCAATATGCTTCTGGAATAAAATCAAGTGTTGCTTATTTTCTTTTTCATCTGATGTGAGGAAGTTTCTAACCTCACAAGACAAATTTCTGATTCATCTGGAATTCACATTAAAAATTACATCTACACCTAAAAATAGAACAAGAAGGGATTTCTGGATACATTATATTCATCCATTACATTTAACTAACAGAAAATTGAGACAAGGTGTGATGGGTTCACCTCTAATTTGTATATGTGTGTAATGAAGAAATACTGTTCATGGTAACAAGTTTAGACATTTATACTAATAACCTGTGAACATATACAGTTTCTTCAGGACAGTAGCAAATATATTTTAAACAACTCACAATATTGTATTAAAGTGTTTAGATATTCATGCTTAGGTTATATCACAGCAAAAGTAAAGTCTAGTTTAAGTAACAGGTTCTGATTATATGACCCTAAGGCCCCAAGTACAGCAGGCTGTGGACTCATACTTCATTGTTCAACAGCTCAAATGAAAAAGGTACACTGCTGTAAATCAACAAACCAGTGGCTTGGGCAAATTGCTAGCTTATGAAGAAAGGCAACATTTGAAGGCAGCAAAGAGTATCTTTGAAATTGAATGGAACAAAGCTATGTTTCATTTTCCCTTTGACTAGAATATTTTGAAAGTGAATGTGCCACCACATTGAATATTTTTTTAATTGTTTGCAAGATATTAAAATGTATTTTACTTCTATAACATGTTGCCACAGTAATTAATGCTGACCTTTGGTTTTGATATGATGGTTGAGTTTAACTGTCAATTTGGTTAAACCAAGAGAAGCCTGGAGAAGAGATTGAGTCATAGAAGTGTGGTTACTCTTCTGTAGAAATCCATGGGAGTTCAAATAAGAGTGGACAGTAGGCCCCAGTCGGAGCTGGGTCATGGGGACAGGGTGCTTTGGTGGTCTAATTCTTGCTGGTACTATTCATCTGGATTGGGCTTCCTTGCTGCCATAAATAAGAAACGTTGCTGCACCAGCCTCTGTCATGATATTTCTACCTTGAATTCATCCAACTGCAGAATAAAATGTCTTGCAATTATAAAAAAAAGAAAAAAGAAAGAAAAGCAAAATTCTTCTTAGAGTTGTAAGTATCAGGTATTTCCTCATAGTGATGGGAAACTTGAGGAATTACATTCGCAGTGACTGCCTTGTATTTAAATTCACATTACAATGGGATGAACAGTGCACCACATAACGTGGGACATACACCAACAGGTTTACGTAGTGTGCACATGCATTCTACCTTTACTAAAGCAACTTAATGCTGTGTGAGAAATAGCAGCTGTATTCGGTTGGGAACCACAAATTAAGAACTGACGCAGTATCTGTCCCACTCTGCCTGCCTTGTGCCCCTGTTTTGCTGTGTAGCAATCCCACTTCCTCTATGCTGAGGATTTGCTAAGCAAAGAGGCCATAACACTCACCAAGCATGATGATCTCACAGGCCTTCATGATGTCAGACTTACCCAAGGTGCTTGCGCTTCTATGCTGTCCCAGGCAAAGGATGCTGCCCCTCAGCCGACACAGACTAAATAAAATGGTGGATAGAGGGGACTGTGGGTGTTTGTCCCCAGAGAATGTGGAGCACCAAGAACCTTGCTGCACTCCTCTAGTTTGTCTCTTGCTCTTTCTTTCCAGTTGTGTGCCATAATCCAAATAGGAGACCGGGACATACTGCAGGTGTCCTCCATAACTGGCACTGTGGAAAGGATCTCTAATAATGTTACCCATGCCCATGTAGAAACTCAGACTTTCAAAGTACAAACAAACAAACAACAACAACAAAAAAAGACATTGTATTTGTTGGATAAGATTCACATAAGATTATTTATTTATTTTTTGAGACAAGGTCTCCATATTTAGTCAAACTTGGTCTTGAACTCAACATATACATATAACAGTCCATACAGTAGTTCAAGATGGTTTCAAACATTGCAAATTCTCCTGGCTCAATCTCTCAAGTGCTGGAATATAGGCATGGTGGTCTAGCCCATAATGAAAAGACGTATGATGGAACAAGAGAACATATATCTGGCTAATGTGATACCTAGGTGCAGGTTAGACTCCATGTGGAGCATTGTCTGAAATCTCTTTCTCTTCTTTTATCCATAATCTTGGTCATTGAGATGATTCGGCCTGCCTGTTTCAGGATCTTGTAGTACACTGGTTCTCAGCGTAAGAAATAGATATGATAATTTGATAAGTTTTACTGACTCTAATATTATTAAATTTTCATGGCTGATAAAATGTGGGTTAGAACCCTCTAGGAATGTGAAATCTAATTAATGTTTCTTAATATAAATTCATAGCTCAAAAAATCACTCTCTAAAGGCCGACTTTGAGTGATCCTGATTAAAGATTGTTGTGTTTCTTTCTCAAATGGCTCCATATTTCACTGATTATAAGTTACTGGAAAAATTCTTTATTTGTGGGTATTGTGGATCAGGTTATACTTCCATACTTATATGCTATAATTGAGTAAAATGACCTTTTTGAGTTTGAAGCCCAGAAGGTATTTCAGAACATCATCACACTTCTTTAGTGCCTTCCTATCTGAATCAACAGAGAAGCTGTTAGAAATTTCCCACACTGAACAGTAACTGATTCCTTTAGAGACAAGGTGCAAATAATTTGATGTCTTGTACTAAAAAGCAAAACATTATGGCCTGGACATCCACTGTCCTCTTTCAGAGGTGGCTGCCTCTCCATGCTTTTAGACGTAATACATTTAGGAGTAGCATATTTAGGAGAAGGGTAATGGTAACTTACTTAGTCATAGTACTGCTGAAAAATATTTGAATCTTCCTTGCAATTCACTCTTCAGAATAGCCCTTTATGGGGCATATCAGTTACTTTTAAATTGCTTAACAGATTCCCATCACTAATCTTTGTCCTCTTAAGCCATTGAAGACTATTAAATGGGGAGAAAAAGAAAGTAATTCAACAAATACACTTTAGTAACAGTCATTTGTTGCCAAATTGTGTGAATATATTTTAAAGAAGTTGAGAGTTCAGGCGTGGTGGCACACATCTGTAATCCCAGCGCTGAGGATGCTGAAAGCTGGAGGATCATTATGAGTCCAAGCTATGTAGTGAGACTCTGTGACAAATACATAAATGAAAAAGAAGTTGAATTTTTTTTTGTGTGTGTGTAACTGAATTAACTACGTGATGTCACATGAAATATTCATTTGTTTTTAACCAAGATATTTCATACACAGATACTCCTCATTTAACTACCTGCTTCTTTAATGTCTGTCCAGATGCAAAGTTGCGAGTGTTGCTCAGATTTAGGATGGTCCACTCGGGCTTGCAGCTTTTTCATAGCTTCTCAGTGTGCTTTCTGTACAGTACATCTCGGTTGCTGTAGTTTTGCTCATTGTTTTTATTGCACTGTAGTTTTATTCTGTTATAGAGAACTGCTTGTATGAGTTATTCAAATTAAGCAATGCATCAAATTAGAGATAGCTTGACCATTTCTTTGCTGTAAATACTATAATGTACATGCTATATATAACTGCTCATTCACTGTTATGGTTTACGTCTGAGTGTTTCCCCAGAACCTCATGGAGTCATGGGGCCGATTTCTAGAGCTTGTGGTTAATTCATGATCCAGTGCAGGAATTATGGGTGTAAGTGTTACACTCACGCTGGAGCAGACAGCTTGGATACCGTATAAGGAAGGGAGAGGGGCCTGCTCTTTGCCTCTGCTGCAGCTGTGGTTGTCTCTGCTCCTGCTGTTTGGCTCTTGCTGTTTTGCTGTCTTCTGCTGCTGCCTTGACCTGCTACCCTCTTCCATGTGGCGCTCTGCCTTGTGATCAGCTGAGTATGGACCTAAGCCTCCACAAACTGGGAGCTAAATAAATCTTTCCCTCTTTAATTTTGTATGTTGTGCATTTTGTCCCAGCAATGAGAAAAGTAACCAAGATGATAACCAATTCAGCAATGGTCTGGTCACAGGACTGGAATTCAGTCATTAAACAGGGAATGTCTGGGTTCCCCTCTTCAGAGGCAGAGCTACTGCACTACAGCCAAGCTAGTGAAGCCTGTTTACCAGCATTCTCGCTTTGACCTGTGAATAAGTGTTTATGAATTCTTGTTACTGTATTAATAAATTTATTCAGAAAGAATAAAAACAAAACATTAAATTTGACAAGTAACATTTGAGATTTTTATACAAATGCTTCCATTTTTAATTTTTATTTTAATGAATAAAAGAATTAGAAGGGGACTGGGGAGACAATTCAGTAGAATAAGCACTTGCCTGGCAAGAGCAAGGGCCTCAGTTCAATTCCCAGTTCCTCAAAAAAAGAATTAGAAAAATGAATTCATATGTGAAATAAAAAAAGTTCATCTGCAACTAGGATTCATGCTTGCTTTGTTCACCACCTTTACTATTTCCTGTCACATATTTAACATGACGATGGATGTTTTCTTCCTTTTAGTCCCTCTTTTCAAAGATTGAATCTTAAATGATCTAGCAAGCTTTGTATTTCTATCTGCAATGTGCTTTACAACCATCACAATGCCTATCCTAGAGCTGTGGAAACTGTAAATTTATATACTGATTTGTATTTGTCATATGGAGTTTTCATGAGAACAATGATTAGTACCTGGATAGCTAAGCAAAGTTTCAAAGGAATTCATGCTCACTGTCTACTTCCACTATAGACACAGGGATTGAGATTTGACCCGCTTCTCACCTCTGAGGAGTGGTGTAGGCTTTCTAACCACATGCCTTCCCTTCCACACCTCATGATAATTCATAATTTTATGAATTCTATTCAATTGATATCCTGCAAAAGTAACGAGAACTTTAATATAGTTACCCTGCAATATCTCTCCAACTATCTTGACATTTGCATTTTTAATTTTTTCTCTACAACACCAGGGTTACTTTCATTGCAAATCTTATGTGTTTTATAGGTTTCATTATAATGTGATTCTGAAGAAATTTGAAGATTAGAAAGTAATATCATTAGTTATATCTTCAGGGGATAACTATGGTCACCTAGAAAACCTTGTAAACTTGTCATAAGATGATACACACGACATTTTAAATGTCTTAATGAATTAAAAGATGCAACTAGGCAATAACACTTTGGTAGCTGAGGGTATAAAACACAATGTTTAGAGAAGAAGCACCCCACTGCCCACACAAGCCAGCAGCTCGTGCTCCCTGATAAACTTAAGTGCTGCCATTAAAAACTGCAATAAAGGGGACAAACCATTGGCTCACCGGATTTGATAGCAGAAGAGACGTACTCTGTTTCCCAAAATGCATTTGTGCATTTTTGAAATAGTAGGCATAGAACAAAAATATCATCATATCACCATTATTTTTTAGTGATTTCAATGAGACAGGTGGGTCAGTTTCAGGTAATTGTTAAGTGACAGCCAATAAATCATTGACTTCCAAGCCCCTGTGTGATCTGCAAAATTTTTTTCAATATCACTTTGCTCAAAATCCTTCCAAATCATGTGAATTCAGTAACTCTTATTGCTGCTTTCAGAGAACTACCTCTGGCCAACAGAAGAACCATCTCTAGCTGTTGTCACCCTGCAGAGACAGCCCAAGCTGAGAAGCTTGCATTCTGTGATTCACTAAGATGGAGCTACTCAGTTTTCTCCTCTGTTCCTCTTATCTATTCCTTCCCTCATCCTTAATATGAAGGCTTCTTGTTCTCATTCTGTCTTATACCTGCCAAACACATGCTCTTCCTCCCAGGATTATCTAGATCCCCCTTTTCTCTGATGAAATGCTACTAGAAACGATGGGTCCTATTGATGTGCCAGCTAAAGTTTATATACAGTATAAACATTTGAGTGTTGAGTGCTGTATTAGTCAGGATTCTTCAGAGGTACAAAATCAACAGTTATACACATCCAGACACGTGAAAATGTTTTCACTAAAGGAACTGATTCACACTATGTGGAAGCCGAGATGTCTCAAACAGATAATGTGTAAATTAACTACACTCTAACAATGGTACAGTGGATAAGCACAGGTCCCAAGGCCTAAGAACAATGGAAGCTAGTGGTGTTAACTCTCAGCTTGTGGCTGAAGAATGCAGGTGCGTCTTGGAGTGCAAGGGTAGAGAGCCTGGGGTGCTGATGCCCAAGGTGGGTTCTGAGTACCCGAGCCTCGGGAACTAGTCAGCAAAGTCTCCTTTTCTGATAGCTCCTCAGTGAGAAAAGGAAGACTGCTCTAAAAAGCACACTGGAAAAAAACAAAACAAAACAAAAACCAGCTGAGAACCACAAGTTGTAATCCACTAGACTAGATCTGTAATATCTCATCCAAATCTAAGTCTCATAATCTTCATTTTAGATATCGTACTCTGTATTTAGGATGCTAATATTGAATATCATTGCTATCAGTGTAAAATATTGAAAAAATATCCATTGTACTTCCGTTACTTTCTTCATTGTTGGGACAAAATACGCAATACTCCAAATTAAAGGAGGACAGGCACTTTTTCACTCCGAGTTTATAGAGGTTTCAGTTCTAGTCAGTTGGTTCCAGACAGAAGGGCATGGCAGAGAAGAAACAGTCCTTGGCAGAACAGGCCAAGCAGAAGGCACAAAGGAAGGGGAATACCAAGTAGAGAACAGCACAAGGAGCAAGCAGCAAGTGACAAGCAGTGACAACGGCAGCTCTCCTTCTTTCCCTCATATTCCATACAGGCTACTTGCTCTTACGCAGTAGCAGTTACACCCAGTGACACATCCTTAACCTAGCATCACACCAAGAGTCATTGCTAGCATCATACAGGCTAGACCCAGCCACGGCTCAAAACCTCCACCTATGGCTTCAGGGGGACTTAGGGAGACATCTGGGCACAACATGGGAAAGTGTTTCAGAAGTACATATTAATGTAGTGGATGTAAACTGAATCTATGTCAAATTTAATAGGAGTTGTTCAAATTAGATTTTTAGAAGATAACTGCCTGGGTAATTATGTTATGATAAAATGCTGTACATTACCAACATGTGATGTTAACAATTGACAAATATTCATGTTAGATATTTTGGTTGTATGTATAATTTTTAATTTTAAGTATTTACACAAAACATACATTACCTATTACATTAACAAACACCAGGGGAGATAAAAGATAAAAACAAATTGTATTTCACTTTTCTAGATATCTTAATGGGCTAGTATAATTACATTTTAGTTTTATTCAAGGTCTAGTGCACGAACAAATAAATTGGAAAGGTCAACTGATCTAGCAAGATAAAAATAAGCTAGAATTGGGGTCAACATAGAATCAACATAATAATTTATGTGACTCCAGACTTTCTAACTATATTTACATGCTGCACCATAATATTCCTGGTGACCAGATACCACTGATACCAACAAGTTGGAATCATGAGCACTGTGAAATTTACATTTGGGTAAAGTAGAGATCTAGTCTGGTTGCTTGCAACCTTAGTACATAGCAGCTGCCCTTTCCCCCACTGTGCAGTTTTTTCCTTTTCTCCGGTAGGAACAATTAAAAATGAGAGATGGCAGACAAAGTTTGCCTTGGTTTTCAAAAATAAATTAGAACAACTTTGTGCTTCTGTTTTAGGTGAAATGTGACTAAGATATTTGAAAGAAAATAAATTCTAAAATTATTTGGAAGACAAGTGAGCTAGTTTAACATTAAAACCAGTAGAAGAATGTCCCATATAATTATGAGTAGTCTAAAGGAATAGATCATATTTTTAATTGCCAATCAAAGCAGACTCAGTGTTTTAACTGAACATTGTATTTATACTGACTTGAGTTATAGTTATCACGCCTCTTATAACCTTTGCATTTGTCTATGAAAATAAAATAATTGTTATGAAAATTGATCATAAAATATACATCCAAAACATGCCTATGGTCTCATTGTTTATTGTCATCATTTTATATGTCCTTGAAAGATTTTTGTGTATTTTATGTTTTTTTCTATAAAGCCATGGTTAAGTAATCTTAAATGATCCATCAAAAATTTTCAACTGAAACCAAGAAGTTTATTCAAAATTTAGTTGTGGAAACTCAGATAAAAATGACAAAGGTAATTGGTTTTGCTATTTTGATGTCATCAGTCTACAGCGCAGTGGAAGTTGGATATGGGAACTATATTAAGCATGTCTTTTATTTTCTGTTTCAGTGCTTGACTATCTGGGTTCTAATGGAGTATGGAAGGATTACTTTTCCATGGGTTAGATTTTTTTCAGATTTTAAGAAATATGTCCTGGAACGTGCCTACCCGAATGAAAAGTGCCCAGTCCCAGTCAAGCACTCATGCTCCACTACCTCCACAAT
This sequence comes from Capromys pilorides, assembly GCA_004027915.1. Classification (NCBI taxonomy): domain Eukaryota; kingdom Metazoa; phylum Chordata; class Mammalia; order Rodentia; family Capromyidae; genus Capromys; species Capromys pilorides. The sequence goes on along the minus strand of PVKN010042419.1, from coordinate 1,877 downwards.
AGAATTCTTTTGCTTTGGATGAGTACCTACTTTCCTAATCATTCCAGGGCATGCAGCAAGACAGGTAGCCCAAAAAACCTTTGCCCCATAGCCTGAAGATACTCAAGTCAGCAATTTCTAAATCAGTATGTTTATTTTTCTGCTCCTCTCAGAAATCGCAGCCGCTGGCCCACATTTTTCTGTGGACCTCCATGACTTTCCCCTAGTCATGGCATTCTACAAGAGGTATTATGGCTTCTGGTGCTAGAGAAAGAACAAAAGAGTCATGTTTCCATTTGATGTCTTAACATACCTTATTAAAATAATCCCTCATATCCTTAATATTATAAGTAGAGTTAGATCATTGTGAATCTGGCTTCTTGAATCTTAAATGTATAATGTTGAACAAATAAGCAAATAAAGGAGGCTATGCCTTCTTGTTTACATATAGTAAACTTGACAATATTTAGCTCAAAAGACTAAATATTAAATTTATGTATTGCTTAGAATATCTGCTATAAATTAAATGTTGGTGAAATAAGAGCTGTAAATGTATGATATAGCAAGTCTGATATAACTGTGATTTATATATCTCCAGCTTTTAAAATAGTTAGCATATACAAATCTCACTCATGTGCTATACTAATGAATTGCCACCCACTATGCATGCCTCGCTCACACGCATATGCTTAGTTGATTATTTGCAGAGTTGAAAGAGGAAAAGAGGAAAGCTTAGAAGAAAGTCTTTTCCTGACTGTGGATTTTCTTTCATTAAAAAATTTCTGGCACAGCCCTCAAATAAAAATGCTACAGGAAAATATGTATGGCTTGTTGGTGAGTTTAATCAAGGCCATATGCTTGCCACATCCTTTACTGAAGGCTTTGATAAAACATTCACAGAAAGATGCCAAACTTAAAAAATTAAAAAACAAAATTTAACTTGATCATAGTATATTATATGCAAAAGCAAACCTGAGAAAAATCTCAGTTAGGATTTGAGTGTTTCTAGAAACCTCCACCATTGCATCCTCAGATGGCAGCTTTCGTCAGACTTCTTTCCTGGACATTTTTGTGTGTGTGTGTGTTGGGGAAGCGAGTCTATAGGGAGTACAGTGTCACTGTTAGATCTGACTCATAGTGATCCATCTGTTTACAGCCTCTGAAAAGCTGGGACTACAGGCACGTGCCACCACACCCTGTCTCCATTGCCTTCTCAGCATGCCCCAGGGGCAGGGTGGCCAAGGCAGGCCCAGGGATCAAACCCTGGGCCCCTGCACCTGCTTGCTGGTGCTTTAATCTGCTGAGCTATTCGGCTAGCCCTGGGGATTCTTTTTAAGTAGATCCTTCCATGAAATTTTAACAACAACAATATATTTTTTAAGTAAGTTATTTATTTATTTATTTATTTATTTATTTATTTATTTGGTATAGAGTCTCACTACACAGCTTAGACTCATAGTGACCCTCCTGTCTCACCCATCCAAGATCTGGGAATATAGGCATGCAACACCATGCCCGGTTTCTGTGGCTGACACAGCATGTCCAGGGGTCTGGGGCTGGCACAGCATGTAGTACTGGGAATGGAACCTGGGTCTTACACTTGCCAAGCAGGCACTTAGACTCCTGAGCTGCCTGCTCAGCCCAACAGTAATATTAATTACTAAAATGTACTGGTTAAAATAACAATATGGCTGAGGAGATAGCTCAGCAGCATATTTGTCTGCTTGGCAAGCACAAAGTCCTGAGTTTGATCCCCAATACAACAATAATAATCATAATCATAACTGAAAAGTAGTTTTAAATATTACATATTAAATTCTTGTAAAGTATCTTTTCTTGCTGAGTATGCTGACACATGCCTATAATCTTAGCACTTGGGAGACTGAGGTAGGAAGATT
>PVKN010042418.1:0-10399 GCA_004027915.1 Capromys pilorides | reverse complement strand
AGTTAAGTAATGCTACAAATTCCTTTCTAAATAATGTCTTAATTTTACCAGACTTTATAGGCAATCATTTTGTTTCTTACTTTTAAATAATTTGTTAGTTATATTTTATTAAAGAATATCTTTTTCTTTTTATCATCTAAGCTTATGTTAGGAGGTTGCACCATCTGATTGATCCCTGATTTTCTTGCAATGCGTTAGAAATCATGGTCAATTTGATATAAATTTTTCAGCATTGGTTGAAACTTTCAGATTATTACTTGGTCAGTTTTTAAGTAGTACATGATTATTCTTTTTTTTTAATGAAAACTAGTACTGATTTTATTTTGACATTTAAACAGTACAGCGGAGCTAAAATCCAGCAAGGTTGTATGTATGCATGCATTTTTCAGAAAACTTAGTTTTTTGAGATACAGTCTCACTGTGTAGTTCAGGCTGGCCTTGAACTCACTATGTAGCCCCAACATGGCCTTCAGTGCATGGTGATCCGCCTGTCTCAACCTCCCAACTGCTGCGATTACAGGTGTGTGCCACCATGCCCAGCTATGAATTTTGACTTTTTCCACCAGAAACTTTTTTTTTTTTTTTTTTTTTTTGATACAGGGTCTCACTATGCAGCAGCTTGGACTCATAGTGATCCTCCTCCGAAGTGCTGGGATTACAGGCACCTGCCACCACATCCATTTCTGGGGCCAACACGGCATGCTGTACCAGGGATCAAACTTGGGTGCTTGCACTTGCCAGGCAGGTGCTTAGAAGGTGAGCTATCTCCCCAGCCCCCACAAACTTCTATACATGTATACTGAGATATTTTCCACCCAGTGTCTATTCAAAGAAAAAACTTAACATTCAGCTTAGTAAAGTGAAATTGGCTAACCTATAGCCTTTAAGCCTGTAAGAGCAGTATTTGATTAGCTAGGACTCGACCCAAGCAGATTTCTTATAACTGAGGGCCACAGCCCATCCTTCCGCCTTTTCTTATTTCCTGCGAGGTCGCCCTCACAGTTTAGTGAGGACACCAGGGCGCACCTGTGCCTTCTTGCCCATCCCATCAACTTAAAAACGTGTGAAGCACAGAAAGGGTAAGGCTGGATCGGCTTGGTTGTCCCCTGCAGCGCGAGGAGGACAGGCTGGTGGCTAAGTAGGAGGACAGTGCCACCTCTGCCCTCCAGCTCCGCCCGGCCCCTAGTGAGTGAGCTGGGTTGGACAGAGCCCCGATCCAGTCACTGGCCCCACTGCAGCCCCAGCGACTTGCCGCCTTCTGGAGCCTGTTGGTGCAGCGCCCCTTGCCCCGCAGGCAGCGCCTCGGCCGGCAGTCAGTGCACTCCACACGGGGCTTAGGGCTGCCGGTGAGATGAACGCGGAGCTTCAGCACTCCACGACCTGACAAAGCGCCACGCTGAGCAGGACCTGCTGCAAACTCCGCAGCCGTCGTCTGTGGGAAGCGGTCTGAAGGAAGTGCTCTTCCTAGACGTTTTGGTTGTTTCCAAAGGTCACTGGCAGTGGCCGTCTCCGACAACCACACAACAGCGCCCGAGGGTCGGCTTTCTCGAACGCTAAGCGAGTCTCTTTCTAGAACTGCACAGAGTGTCAGCGTCGATATGAGCAAAGCCCCCGCACGGACCCTCCGCACGGACTGCTCCCGTGGGGCTTCTGCCGATTGTGTCCAGACAGACTTGCAAGCTGAGCTCCACCAAACAGTCGAGCCTGATAGGTAACCTGAGGGCGCGATCTGCTTCTGAGAGGCTCGCTGCGGAAGCCCCCGCAGGCCCTGCGCTTCCCCGGCTGGGGCAGCATGTGTCTTAGCAGTGTACGAGGCGGCCGTCACTGTTTCTGGGCCAATTTGAACTTCATCTGAATGCAGAACTCTGAGCAGCGCCCGGAAGGCGGCAGGCTCCCTGTCGTCAGGCAGCTTGATGTGGGCCAACGTGGCGGCCGTGCCACCCTTGAGCACGACGTCGCAGAGGCCGCTGCCGGCCACCAACTCAAAGCGGCACACGGGGACGCGCTGCGGGCCACCCGCCGCACGGCCCTTGCCAGGCTCCAAGCGCACTTGGCTCCGCAGCTCCGAGTGAAGAGGAAGGCGAAGCGCTCGCTCCTTCAGCAGCGCCTGGGTCGCCTGCCAGTTGTACAGTGGCTCGCGCTGCAGGGGCGGCAGCGGCGGCAACACGGGCGACATGGGCGACCTGGGCTCCGCCTCGTCCCCTGGCACCAGCTCCCCAGGCCCGGCCAGCCCAAGAGAGCAAGCCATCATCTCGCTGCGGGTTGCGGCCTCCACCAAGCACACCTGTCCGCCCGCAGCACCGGTAGATGATTATTCTTAAAGAATAAATATTATGTGTACTTTTGAGGAATTTATATAACTTGATATCTTCAATGTAGTGTTTGAATTTTCTATACTTTACTAAGAATTTTTTAAAAAAATAAAACTAGGAAAATAAACATTAGTTGCAGAATTTCACCGAACAAAACAATAGGAATTCAAAAATCATTATTACATTGCATAAAGTTATCTACAAATTATTTAGATTACGAGATATAAGCATGCAAAATTGATTTTTAAAAAGTTATGAGAAAAGGCCAGCGGTATAGCTCAGCAGATTAAGCGCTTATTTAAGCAAGCACAGGGATCAGCGTTTGGTCCCTGGCACCACATGTGGTGCCAGCCCTGCCCTCGTGCATGCTGAGCCAGCGATGAAGTCTGGGCATGGTGGCACTGGCCTGTAATTCTGGCCCTAGGGAGGCAGAAATCAGGAGGATCACTAGGAACTGGGACTGCGTAGTGAGACCCTAAACACACACACACACACACACACACACACACACCTTAAAAAGTTACGAGAAATTAGAAAGAAGAAAAAAAATGTAAGCATTATCTGTTCCTTTCAATAGACCAGCAGTAATTAGCAGTACAATTATCCAAGCTATCCTGTATGTATACATAAATATATCTTTTTCCTCTCTTTCTTTCTTTCTTTCTTTCTTTCTTTCTTTCTTTCTTTCTTTCATCCTTTTCCTCATCCCAGCTGTTCCTTCCCTTTGAATAGATTCCGTCCCTTTCTCAGTATCTTCATACCTTTCAGATTCTCACACTAGCGAGACAATATGATCTTTGCAAATATAGGACTGGTTTATTTCACTTATGAGTCTGATCTTTAGTTGCATCCACTTGCCTATGAAAAACCTTTAGTTTATCTTTTCCATAGCTGAGTAATGGTCCATTGTGTAAAAATAGCACATATTTTTTAATCCATTTCTCAGGTGATGAATGTTTGGGTTGTTCCCAAGAGTTAGCTATGACAAATTGTGCTGCTGTAGTTATGAGGACGCATATATTTCTTTGGTAGAATGTTTTCAGTTCCTTTGGAAAAATACCCAGAAGTGGAATAGTTGGGTTGAATGGAACCTCCAATCAAGTTTTCTGAGGAATCTCCACACTGATTTCCACAGGGGTTGTACCAGCCTACACTCCCACCAACAGTGGAGAAGGGTTCCTTCGTCCCCACAGCCCCTCCAGCATTTGTTACTGGTTGACTTCTTGATGATAGCCATTCTTTGTGGGATGAGAAGTAATATCAGAGTTGTTTTAATTTTCACTTCTTAAATGACAAAGAATGTTGACTTTTTAATATGTCTATCTGCATTTATATTTCTTCATCTGTGAAGTATATGCTTATATTCTTCTCAGATGCCCATTTTTGGATTAGGTCTTTGAGTTTTGGAGGTCTGATTTTTTAAATTCTTAATCTATTCTAGATAGAAATCCTTCATCTGAAGGACAGTTGGCAAAAGCACTTTTTTACTTTGAAGACTTTTTTTTACTTTGTTGGTGATTTCATTCGATATGCAGAAGCTTTTCAAAACAACGAGATCTCAGCTGTTGATTCTTTGAAGTATTTCCTGTGCGGTTTGGTTTTTGTCCATGAACTCTCCTACCTACCCCTGTGTCTTAAAAATTTCTACCTACTTTCTGCTCTAATAGATTTAGTGTTAGTTTTAATATGTAAAGCTTTGATCCATTTTGACTTTAGTTTAGTGCATGATGACAGACATGGGTCTAATTTGAGTCTTTGGCAGGTGGAAAACCAGTTAATATACCTTTCGTAATAGTTTCCAAAGACATCTTTTTACCTATATCACTCTATGAATTTGCTAATTTCTCTATAATTCTGCTAGCTTTAGCCTTATAATTTTTGAGATTATGTTGTTAGTTTCATTAAGACTTATGATTATTACATATTCTAGTATTTTTATTATAGGTGACAGCTATCCAAGTCCTTAATAATAGTTTTTGGCTTAGAATATGTTTTATTTATTTATTTATTTATTTATTTATTTAGGTGGTACCAGGGACTGAACTCAGGTCCTTGTGCTTGCTAGACAAGCATTTATTCCATTGAGCTATCTCTCCAGCCCTAGAATATGTTTTTTACCTTAGTTTGAAATGCTATCCTTTTGATCAGCATTTGTCTTACATATTTTTGCCATTCTTTCACTTTCAAACATTCTGAATTATTTTATGGCAATCATTTTATAGACAAGTGTCTTACAAACAACACAGTGTGGAGTTTTGTTTCAGAGGACTCTGTCATTCATTCATGTTTATTGTTTCCCAGGTAATAAGCTACATAAGGGTTGACATAGAACACATACTAACATGTGTGTTTAATCAGAACTAGAAACACCTAAGTACACTTGGTAAGTGGAGGCCAATCCGACTCTGTAACTCCTATTTCCCATATTTTGTCTGGGGTGGTTTTCCTTTCTGCTAACTCTATTACTATATAAGGGCAGGAAATATTTATATAGAGAGAAATTGTGCTAAAGATGAAGAGGCTGCACCACAAAGTGGGGAGAGCTAGCTTGGCACCAGATCCCATCAGGCCATGCAGTCTTTCCAGTCTCTCTGTCTGAACTTGGTCAAGGGCCAAGCTCTCTGGTCCTCAGCCCACCACCTTGCCGGAACAATGAAATCCTATCCACCTTTTCTGACAATTATCATTCAGCCCATTTCCAAAGAGCAGAAACTCACATTAGGTGAAAGAAACCTGTTTGCTCCAGTGGAGGATCCCAAAAGCATCACCCACAGCACTCTCAGTATGATATCAAGTAGTCTTCTCTTAAAGGCATCTGATTTGCACTGAATTGTGTTCATTCCAAAAACTGGTGTCTTGAAGTCCCAACCCCAGCACACTAACATGTGTTCTCACTAGAAAAGAGTGTCACAAAAGGCGGAAGCACTCCTTAGGGCAGGTTTTAATCCAACGAGATCAGTGTCCTCATTAAAGAGGGAATTTGTATACAAATCCCCACAAACATTCAGGCCGTCACAGGAAGACAAAACCTGAGACCAGAGTGATGCTTCTACTGACCAAGGATTGGCAAAGCTTGGCAGCAAACTGAAGCTATAGGACAGGCATGGAGCGCATGTGTTTGCGTCATTCTCCAAAGAACTGGCTGAGACCTCAATTTCAACTTTTGGCTTAGAGAACTCTGACAGAACTAGCTTCTATTGCCTCGACCATTCCATCTGTGGCTGAAGCCGCACACTCTAGGCATCTTAACATGATGGGTAGAAACCTGCCTCATGAGCGTGACGCCTGCCTCCTATAATATACGCATGGTTGCATACATGCATGTACACCACCTAATCTCACACGTGCACTGCGGAGGATGCTACCGTTAATGTCACATGATGAAAGTCTCTTGCCTCCATGGAAGATCTGCCTGGCTAATGCAATATGAAGGGAACTGTCTGTTCTGGACCAAGAAACCCGAGTTAGGATATTGATTTAGAGCAAAAGCTTGCCTCCTGGCTCTTCTTCTCCTCACTTGAGCACTGGAGGGTTAGCACTCTAATCAGTTCTCAGCTGACTAGACTTCTGATTTTCAAACTCTTTTGCCAACCAATCTGTATGTTCATAGACATACTTAATTTGATTGCCCGATGTTTATTAATCAAAGACATATATAACAGACTATGTAACCAAATCACTTCCCTGAATTCCTATGATGTCACCAGCAGCTAATCAAAGCTGAAAGGGACATTTTTGTGGATTAGTTCTAAAGCTCACGCACAGCTGGGCCCAATGAGGAAGGGCCCATCAGGGTGGACCCACGTGGCTGTGGGCCAACATCTGCCTGTGGCCTCCCTCGAGGGGCCTGGTGGCAAGAGCCCCCGTTCCTGGCCTGAGTGTCAAATGTTCCTGGGAAAGCAGGGGGAATGTCAGCCTGCTTCCTGCTGCAGCTGCCTCAGTGGCCACCCCAGCTCAAGGGTGGTAGGGGAAATGGACAAGGAGCGGGCCAGGCACTGGCTGCTACCCACTGCTGTGAAGCCCAAGGTACTGCAGTGGTTTCTGGGGAGAGGGAGCCGGGTGGGTTGGACTCCGGGCCCAGTCTGCAGCGACCTTCAGCATGGAGCCTTCAGCTTGCCGTGTCTTTGCGTAAGCCCGGAGCCTGGGTGCCACGTCACCTTGAGCAGGTGTCAGGGTTATATCTTTGGCTGTGATGGGTCCCCATCCTCCCTGACTGCTTTGTGAAAGTCAAACCAAGACAAGAGGTATAAAAAGCTGAGCGCTCTGAAACGCAACAAGCAGGCTCTGCGCATTGCTAGAGATTTACGTGTTCCAGCATTCAGGACCTACTGAGGGTCTCGGAGGTGCTGGGAAGCCAGGAAGTGAAGCAGGTGCCAGAAATGGCGATGGGTAAGTCGGTCACTGAGCTGCAGTGCGGCAGGAGCGCCGGCACCTACGCGGCCGGAGGGAAGCCCACGCTCCACCCAGCAGGGGTTTCCAGGGCGCAGCGCAGCCTGGATCCGAGCAGGGCGCCGTGCCCCCTCCAGGGGTGGCCAGCTGTCTTTCCTCAAGCCCCAGCCTCAGCCTCTGTTGATGGGATCTTGGCCAAGGACAAAGAGACAGAGCCGAGTCTCCTGACTCACTGGGGGTGGGCGGAGAACGCTGAGAGCACTTACCCAGGCGGGGTAGAAAATGCAAGGAAGCGGCCCTCTCCCTCCTCCTCCTCCCCTGCAGAACGCCCGGAAACCAAGCCTTCAGCACCTATGGTGTTAGCTTCCTTGGCCCTGTCTGGCACCCAGTTTCTGGGCTGTTTCTAGAAAGTGATGGAGGAAATAACGAGCGCGGCTCGCTGCTCGCTCGGCCCTGGTTCGCCGAATGCCGGCTCCTTTTCCCCTTCCCCTTCCAGTCACAGGCCTCCCAGGCCCCCGAGTGCCTCCCAGCACCCCTCCAACTGCCTCCACTTGCACCTGCGTGTAAATACGGGCTGCGAAGCACAGAGCCGGACGCGCTCCCGAGTCTGTACCGGCCACAGGGTATTTTTAATCCACCGTGAACTAGGTTTTGAGCCGCACAGACCTAGGCGCTGAGCCCTCTTCGTGGGGCCTTGGGGGAAGGAATCTCAAAGGAGCATTCGCCCTTCACCCTCATCAAGTCGTCGCCGCCCGCCCCTCCCCCGGAACTGAAGGGCACTGTGACCCCGAGGAGAAAGGACAAGCGCAGCATGGCGCTCAGACCCCTGCTGCAGTGGTCCCGCGCCAGCCCGCTTGCAGGGAACAGCTGAGTGTGCGCCTTGAGCGCAGTCTTCGCACCGCAGCCTCCTCCCTGCCCCGGCAAGGCGGGCGGGATCCCGGCGTTGCCCCAGTGCCCGGGCGAGGAGCTGAGCCCACAGGGAGCCAGGCTGCAGGCCGGGCACATTGCGCGCAGCGGGGCTGGCCAGGCTGCCTGGCAGAGCTTTGCCTGAGAGCATCAGACGCTGTCACCATGCGAGGGAACAGCTCCCCTCCCAGGGGTGCGTGGCTTGGCAGGGAGGCGGCCAACTGCTCAGTTGGCTGGGGAGATAATAATGCTTAGAGCCGTTTATCAACCATCTCTGAATGGCAGCCTCCGAATTCCTAATTAACTAACACCCGTGGTCTGGTAGCTCTTCTAAGAGTCCAATCGTATCAGATGGAGGACGTTCCGCATGGGTCTATCTCTCCCCAAAACCTGTGCTCCGTGCCTGATAAATAGAAGTTCCTGACGACAATAATTAATGAATGGAAGGAGAGGAAGGGGCAGGCTTTCTGCACTGTCCCAAATCCCCAGGGATCCCAAGAATGAAACTTGATTTCGCTGCCAAAGGGAGGTCTGTGTGGACAAAGTGCCTCCAAGAAAGGGCCAGGGATGCTCAGCTGTTCTGAATTTACCCCGGAACGCAGGGGCCCACGGTCCTAAGCCACCTGGCACCCAGCTGTTCATAGCATCACAGGCCTAGAATCCGGCCCCGAGGGGCCTGTGGGGAGCCGCTCACATAACCCTCCATTGTCATCCTCACTGGGTGCCCCAGCTCCAGGGCGACAGATGCAGGACGGGGACTCGGGTCATCCCGGAAGGGCCTGTCTCTGAAGTCAGATGGCCGGGCTCCGCTGCTCCTGTTACAGCCCGCAGTACTGACCCCGTCATCTTGCCCCACTTGCTGTCCTGGTGCCCACGCACCCCTCCTGCCGCTGCCTCTGGGAGGGGAGCCTGCACCCAGCAGCTCAGCAGCAGGCTAGGCGTCCTCCTCCTCCCTGGCACTGCCTGCTGCGTAGGTCGCCTCTGCTGAGCAGCACCCTCCCGTCGCTACCTGCACAGCTACAGGCTCCTCCAGCCACTCAAGATGTCCCCTCTGCCTCTAAGCCTTGCCCTAGACTCGAGCATTGCTCAGACCCGGTCCCACCAGGAGCCCAGGACAAAGTGCAGCAGACAGAATGGTGGCTTGCTAGTTCCAATGAAATGAAGGACAGATTGCATGTGCATTAGTGAATGCTTTGCTTTTTAAATAGGTGTGAGCTGTAAGGACAGGGACACTGGTGTGGCTATACCTGCACCAGCCACCCGGACTAGGCTCTTGTTAAAGATAACAGGAACTGAAACAAAGGGAGGATACAAGAGGTGGGGGTGGGTCCTTGCACACTGGGGACACAGCCAGGGACCAGGCTGACCTGAGCAAGCTCTGGCCCTGAAGATGGGCACAAGCCTCTGTGCCCTGGAAATTGAGTGAGGCATATGGGCCTTGAGGGGCCAAGGCCTGGTGGGTCCACCCTGTTTCTGCCCCTGGTGTGAAACACTCACGAGGTGTATCTGAATCTAGGTAGAAGACAAACATCAGATATGGGGCCTTTGGAAGGTGGTGGCATTGGCGACTGTGTAGTATGTACAATGACTCAGATCCCCTGAGCCTCAGAAGCTCCTGGTAGTCGAAAGGAGGCCTACCACACAGGTGGCTGCTGTGCCTGGTGTTTTCTGGGGGCACAGTGGACATCACTGCCTCTCAGGGCAGGGCAAGAGGGCACCCTCAGACCCACATGCTCTTCAGAGACCCACAGTATGTGACCAGCAACCTGCCCTGGCCCTCAGTGTCACTAGTGATTGCCTCTTTCCTGGAGACTCACAGGGAAGCTGGCAGACGCTGGCCCCCATCATCCCATCACCTTTCTTAGAAACTGGGCTGCTATGGAAATAGCTGAGTTCAGGAAATCGTTCTTGTGCGGAGCCTTCGAGGCCTCCGCACATCTGAAGCTCGAATGAGGCCGGGGCGCCAGCTGCCCCTTTGTTGCCCTATAGATGGTTCTAGTACAGCGTTCCATCAATGTCAGAGCCACAGTTTAGCCCAAAATGTCCCCCCAAGAGTCACACTTGGCCACAGAGGCTGTAACATGCAAGGCCGTGTCCTTGTCCTGCCTCCCCCCCCCACTGTTTTCCGGCTGCCGCAGGCTGAGGAGCTTTGGTCCTCTCCATAGGGTCCTCCCCCTTTGAACTGAACCCTCCAAGAACCATGAGCCAAGCAAGCTTCTGCATTGTTTAAGCTTTGGTGTCAGGCATTTTGTCCCTGGGAGGGGACATGAGCTCCGCGGTCCTGGTGCTCCAAGTAGGCTTTGGACAAGAGGGGTTTTCAGGACATCGCAGGCATCATTTGGGCTCAGTCGAAAGAGTGGTGTAGATGAATAGAAATTCTCTGCACAGAAGCCCGGAGCAAGCTTCGACCTCCCACCTGCGAGGTCCCTGCCTGCACCACCCAGCACCTCAGGCTGCCCAGAACACGAGGGCCAAGAGGCCTTCAGGAGGGACATACAGCAGGGACCCTCAAGTCACCCTCCAATGACTGAGGCTACAGTGAATGGGAAAGGACTCCTCCTTAGGTTTACTAGCATTCTGTAGTATTATAATTATAATGATCATTATTATTAATTATTGTTATCAATTTGTGCTTGCATTCTTCATACTGGAAACAGAACCCAAGTCATCAAGAACACCAAGTGCTGCTCTACCTCTGAGCTCTATCCTTAGTCCTGTTTTCTTATTAATTAGCAGACTGTGGCCCCTGCTCCCCACACACACATGCACACACACACACACACACACACACA
>PVKN010042417.1:0-10404 GCA_004027915.1 Capromys pilorides | reverse complement strand
ACTATTACTATTAGTGGTGCTGGGGATGGAACATGCTAAACGAGGGCCCTACCACTAAGCTACCTCCCTAGCCCCTCCCACTTTCCTGTTTTGAGAGCAACCTATTAAGTGTCCTTTCAAGGGTAGCATGGTGGTTTGGGCACTAGTCTAGTCATCTGTGCTGGCCTGGCTTGTCCTCTATCTTGTTCTCAAGAGAGATTCCTCAAAGAAAACCCATCCCTGATCTATCAGGGCCCGGGAAGCCTCTCAGCCCAGGGGGCCTCTTGGATCAGGGAGCCCTATGCCTCCCCCTGGCCTGGCCCTCTGAGAACTGAGCCAGCCTCAGAGGCGGCAGGCTGCTCTAGGAGTCATGCCTACTTAAACAGCCAGCGGTTCTTCTTGCGATCAGTGTTCAGATTTCTAGAAACAAAAGACCACTTTCTTTTCCTCCAGGTCACATGAAAACCAGTTCAACTTGCTATATTCTTAAGGTTCTAACTAAATCATCCCACCAATCCTGAAAGCGCTGCTTATTCGTGGTTTCAGCCACAAAGACCAGGCTGGAGGGCCCTAACTATTCTCTCAAAGGCTATAGGGAGGCCATGACTGGGGGACTAAGTGGTGACGTGATTGGGCTGTGGGCCGCTGCACAAAGGATTCTGCTGACTTCCAGCCAAGTCAGAATACCTGAGCCAAGGAAAGGCACATTATTAGCCTGAGGTTTGCAAGAAACTGTACCAATTTATAAGCCATTTGCCTCTGATCAGTTGATTGGCTCTAACAGTCTGTCAGGATATGGGAAAAACATACACGCTGGGGACAGTAAGAGCTTTCTGGGAAAGGTGGTTCCTGAGTGCCATGCCAGTGTCCCAGGAAGACTTGCAAGGAGGGGAGCTTGTACCTGAGCCCACCCTCTGTTTTTCAGCTGAGGCTGGCATCACATGGCTCCCCAGCCCTGAACAGACCAGACCAGAGGCAGGCCTCCGGGTTCCTCTGCAGAGCAAAAAAATCAACACCATGCCCAAGGTCAGGCTGCAAGCTGATGCCTACCTCTCTGCCACATTGGCCTCTGTGATGGCCCGGGGTGGCACTTTCCAAGGGCAGTTGATGCGCCCGCCAGGCAGCCGTTTGAAATCGAACTGGCAGCAGATCTTGGGATCAGGGCCACAGGTATGGGGGATATCATAGCTGTAGAAGGGCATCATGTGGCAGAAGATGTCTGTACTGGAGTCTGAGTCTGCAGAAGACATACCATGCAGTCATCTATTGGCAGGCAGCCTTGGGAGCCAGGCACAGGGATGTCAAGAGGGCATGGATCTAAAGGCAGCCCTGACAGACAGCAAATTCTAGTGAGACTCGGGCTGTGGGACTTGTAGACAAGGGACAAAACATAGGGGCCTGAAGGGTGCACAGGGGACCCCATAGAGGCCAGAGGTCTACCCTACCCTGAAGGACAGACCACTCTGGCAGGGGGACCTGAGGGACCATGGGTCCATACTGCTGGCCCCCCTGCTCTTCCTCAGAGAAAGCTGCACTGCTCAGAGCCTGCTGCCCTACCTGGCCTTACCCCATGTCTGCCTCCACATGAACTCCAGGCTATGGGTGGCCGCAAAGTGCTTCTTGATGGCATAGTGCACCCTCTGAATCAGCATGCTGGTCAGGTTGGCACGGCGTAGCAGGTACGGCATGGTGGAGCTGTATCCAAAGGGGTCCACTGCCCAGCCAGAGCGTGGGATCACACCTGGGCATGGGGTTACAGAGACCCTGAATGCCTCAGAGTCGCAGGGCCTGGCCTCAGCCTTGCCCAGCTATTGGAACTCCAGCCCCTGCCTTGGCGGGGACTGGAAGATGACAGTACATGAGGCCCACATTAGCCGAGAAAGGAACTGCTCCTGCGAATCCCTGTGCCTTACTGCCCCTTGTCACCGCACCCCAGGCCCAGCCGCAGGGCAACCTCCAGTGTTGGTCCTAGACATACCGAGGTTTCTCTCCAGCCACTGGTGTCCCTCGATGAGCTGGTCAATCAGCGCAAAGTAGTGGGCATTGGCCTCATCGGGCATCACCCAGCCTCCTGTTGTGATCTCTAGCTGCCCGTTTCCCACCAGCCTATAGGTGAAGCCGCATTCAGGATGGGGCAAGGATCTGTGTCTAGTTCTGCCAACCAGACAATACCAGTGTCTGTACCCAAACCTGGGACCAAGAGTGCAAATACTGGCTCTCTTTGCCTACCAGCCCACCCCATGTCAGCTGGGACCTGCATAACACAGGACAGCGTCGATGCTCCCAGGGCATGGCTCCATGCCCTCTCTCCACTGATATCCTAGAACTGGTGTCTCTGACACTAGTAACCCCCACACTGTCACCCTAATCTTTGCTTTAGCGCCCTGCCATGTCAACACCCCAGCATACGGCAAGACCTGCCCACCCTACCCAGGACTTGTATGACAGCCCCCAGGCCTTCCCCCACTGCCACTGGCCTTCGCACTGCTGCCCTCTTTTGGGCATTGATGTTGTCCCACCACTTGGCGAAGAAGGAGACTTCTGCCCAGAGGAAGCGCCAGCGGGCGTCCTCCTGTAGCTTGGTCACCATGCTGTTGAGAATGTGCTGTGTCTGCTCTGTGTAGTACTTGTCGAAGGTCTTGATCCAGCCTGGGGGCCAACACGGGGGGCCCTGAGAACACTTCCTCCTCCTCCTCCTGCTGCCCATCCTCCCCCTACCTCCTGGTACCCATACCACAGGCTCACCTGGGTCATTGTGGGAATGCGGCACCACGAATACCTGCAGGTCCTCGGCGTCCCAGTCATGTGGGCTGTAGGAGATATCAAAGCCCTGCTTCCACACGCCGCCGTCCACGTTGTCAAAGGGCAACTCCTCTGACACCATCAGCATCTGTGGGCAGGAGGGCAGCTCAGCACCCCACCTGAGCTCACTCTACGTCACTGCCAGCATCTACCCTTACCTGCAGCTCTGGCTTCTGGCCCCTGCCCCCCAAAGCAAACTGGCAGTCTTGGGGTGACACGGAGAAGAAGCTGGGCTGGGGCTCTGGGGGTACCAGCCAGGAGCCGTTAGCCATGTGGTAGGGTAGCAGGGCGGGTGGGCCCTCCACGTTGGCCGTCAGCTCCAGCACCGAGTCCTTGATGTGGCTGATGATCTCATGGTTCTCTTCCAATAGCTGCTCCAGCTGCTCAATGCGGTTCTGTAGCACAGAAATTTGGCTCTGCAAAAACAAAACAAAACCAGAATGCTCTCACCCATGGCTCCTTGCACCCCAGCTACAGTGTCTGCCTAGGGAACACCTGAGGCCCATCTATGAGCCCTCTCCCTCAGCAGAAGCCAGCACAAAGCCTCCAGGAAGAGTTCCGCACACATCACTACTAAGTCCTGATTCACCTGGAAGCCCCTGTGTCCCCTGGCTCACAGACGGCAAAGATTTCACCTCACATGCAGTGATTGGTACTGCCAGTCTGAAGCACAGTGCCCAGAAGGATCTATCGCATCAGGGCTTCATGGGAGAAAATGCTGCAATCCATTAGCAATGTCTGTTGAGAACTCTGGAGGACAAAGCAGCTGCCATTTCTTCTTTTCGCCTGTTTTTTTGCTTCCTATTTGGGCTGGGGATGTAGCTCAGCAATAGAGCATGTGTTCGGCATTTAGCATGGACAAGGCCCTGGGTTTTGATCCCTGGCACCACAGAAGGAAGGGAGGGAGAAGAAAGAGACAAAAACCTGCCTGGGCTGACACGACTCTTCATGTAGGTGACAACCCAAGCCCAGGTGACTTGTAAACACAGAGATCAACAGCCAGGCATGACTCACCCGGGGGAAGTTCCCACTGTTCTGGTGTCGGGCAGGATCATGCTGCACTCGGTCCAGCATGAGGTAAAGGGAAAAGACAGCCACACAGAAGATGGCAGCCCCGCACACCGTCACCTTCTTCTTTAGCTTCATAATGGCCTCCAAGTGCCCCTGGCAGAAGAGACGCCATCTGTAGCTTTGGCATGCAAGAACCCTTTGGGTGGTCTTCCTACCACACAGCCCAGTAAGCTCCCCAAGGGTTCCCAGGGAACACCTATTTCTGGTTGTAGCAAAAGCAAGCTAAGCACCACACACAAAGAGCTGCGTGTCCCAACCCAACCATGATTTCCTTCTCTTCATTAAGAGTCCAAAAAGACAGTTGAGTAGCACACCTAGGTCTGGTCCTGCCCGGACCCAGCGAGCAGCTCTGCCACAGAGGTGCTGTCACCCCTTTCCTTGGCTAAACTATAATAGTTAAATAGCTCAGGGTCCAGGGTGAGGGTCCCAACCCCCGGAACAACCATCTTCCCTTTACGTCTGGCTCTTGGTGCCTGTCCAGGCCTTTTGGCCATGTGCGTCTCTTTCTGATGAATAAACTGGTCTCTACTTTGTTTGACTTCAAGGTAGAGCTATAACTGGGCATGGTGGTTCATGACTACGATCCCAGCACTCTGAGAGGCTGAGGCATGAGAATCACAAGTTCAAGGCCAGCCTGAGTATCTTAAAGGCTTATGGCTCAAAAAAAAAGGGTGGGGTGGGGGGCTGGAGATACAGCTCAGTGCAACAGCCCTTGGTTCAATCCTCAGTACTCCAAATAAAATACAGGTACAGTCAGAGGCCAAAGAGACTTGATATTCTCTTTCCCTGGTCCTCTGGGGTCAGTCGCAGTAGAAACTGCCTGGCACAGATTCTGTCTCAATAAGAACATGGAATACATTTCTAAAAAGGAAGGAAGGAGAAGGGAAGAGGAAGAGACGAAAGAAAGGAAAGGAAGAATAAAAAGAAAAACGAAAAGAAAGCTGAGTGCACCTCAGTGGTAGAGAGCTCACCTAGCATGCGAGGTCTTGGGTTCAGTCCCCTGCACCGGAAAAAGAAAAACAAAGCTCCGTTCGCGACACATAGCCAGTCCTACATTCTCTCCTTGAGCACTGATTCCTGCAGTGCAAAACTTTGAGCCCAGGCCGGCAGCGCTCAGGGTCCTGGAGCTGGGGCGAGGCCTGCGGGCCGCTCGGTCGCCGGCTCTGCGCCCTGCCCTACTTTGCGCGATCGGATTCCGCTCCGCAGCCTCCGGGCAGTATTTTTAGCCCTCGCAGCCAGGGCGGGTGGGGCTGCACCTGCCCGGCTCTGCACCCCGCCCGGGCCCGGCCCCGCTCCCGCCCCCGCCCCCGCCCGAGCCCACGATCGCTGCTCCCGGGCTACTGTGGCACCGGCTACGGCCGCCCGGGCCTCTGCGGCCCGGTCGCACCGCGCGTCTGTAGCCGGGGCCACCGGGCTAGCAGAGCGGGGCGGGGACAAGGACAGGGACAGGGACAGGCCGCCGTACCCTATGCCCCGCCCCGCCGCCGCCTCCCAAGCCCCCGGCCCGGCCAGGCCCAGCCCGGCCGCGTCCGTGCCCTGGACCCGGAGCCGGCGGCGACCGCACTGCGCATGCGAAGCCTAGGCTCTGCGGAGCCCCGCGCACCGGCGCGCAACTTTATATTTTTCTGAGCGTTCCTAGAGTGAGTGCATTGTTAAATAGGAGCAGAAATGCTTCTTCACCCGATCACCAGCCCCACAGAGGGTGGGTGCACCCTCTGATTCAGGCAAAGGGATCTGTCAGTGCTAGGCTGTCACACGCCATCGCGAGTGTCTTTCCTGCCACCAAACTGTCAATGGTTGTTCATAATTTTAAAGCAACAAAAACCATCACAAGGGCCGGGGAGATAGTTCAGCAGAATAAGTATCTGCCTGGCAAGTGCAGGGTGCTTTCAATCCCCAGTCTGCAAAAACAAAAAATTACAGAAGTCCACATTTGTGTGTGTGTGTGTGTGTGTGTACGTGTGCGTGCACTCAGAGATTGAACACTGGGTCATTACACTGAACTACATCCCAGTCCTTATGTTTTTCAGATAGGATCTTTTTTTTTTAATATAATTTTATTTTATTTATTTGCTTGTTTGTTTGTTTCTTTATTTACTTATTTTATGGCTGGCTCAGCCTGCCCTGGTGGTGGGGCTGGCGCAGCATGTGGTGCCGGGGATCAAACTGCAGTCCCTGTAGTTGCCTGAGCTTTCCTAAGCAGGCGCTTTAGACCACTGAACCATCCCGCCGGCCCTTCAGATAGGATCTTGCTCAATTGATAAATTCCAAGTTCCTCAGGCTGGACTTGAACTTCCAATCTTCCAGCCCCAGCTTCCCAGAGTGCTGGCATTACAGGCATGTACCACCACACCCAACTTTTCTTGTCCTTGAAGCATCTGATAGGAGCTGTGCCCCACCATTCTGAAAACTAACCCCAGTGGGGCCTTTGGAGGCCATTAGGTCTTGATGAGGGAGCCTTAGCAATGAGATTAATACTCCTATAAAAGACCAAGAAGACACCCTTGTTCTTTCCACCTTGTAAGAGCCCAGCTACAAGGTGCCATCTACCAGCTAGACACAGAATCTGCTCATGTCTGGATCCTGGACTTTGCAGCCCCCAGAACTGTGCAAAATAAATGTCTATTCCTTATAAACTACTCCATTATCTTAGGGGAAAAAAATCACAGCAGTGGTTTCCTGGGCAAAAGATAAGCCCTGGTATGACAGATGGGGGACTTGACTTCCTGTTGTTCCCTAAAAGGATCATGCCAAGGATTTATACTGTCACAAACCAACTGTTAAATATTGCTGAAACGGCTTTCAACTGATTAACCAGGTACAAAGTTTCATCTTATTCTTTAACTCCCATTTCTTTTTTCATCAGTAGTAACATATTTTCAGTTTGTATTCTAACTGGAATGTCTGATACTTTGTATCTGTGTCCTGGGAGATTTCTTCATTTTGAAAAGAATCTTAATTCTCAAGAGCTCTTATTTAGGGGCCACGGAGATAGCTCTGTGGCACAAGTTCCTGCCTAGCAAGTGCAAGGTCATGAGTTCAAATCCTGATCCCACCCAAAAAAAAATAAGAGAGAGAGCTCGTTTTCTAACCTGTTTGTTTGTTTTGTGGCCAGCTCAGCCCACACTGGGGGGTGGGCCAGTGCCACATGTGGTGCTAGGGATCCAAGGAAAGTCCCTAAGCACTTGCCTAAGCTTGCCTAAGCAGGTGCTTTAGGCTGCTGAGCTATCTTGTCAGCCCAGTTCTCTAATCTTTTTAAAAATAAATGTATTGGGGCCGGCGAGATGGTTCAGTGGTCTAGAGCGCCTGCTTGAGAGGGCTCAGGCAACTGCGGGGACTGCAGTTCGATCCCCGGCACCACATGCTGCGCCAGCGCCACCACCAGGGCAGGCTGAGCCAGCCACAAAATGAATAAAGAAACAAACACAACAAGCAAATAAATAAATAAATAAATAAAATTTAAAATAAATAAATAAATAAATAAATAAATAAATAAATAAATGTATTAAACTTTTTGGACCAGAAATCAAACTCAGGACCTTGCACTGGCCAGGCAGGTGCTATGCTGCTGAGCTGTCTCCTTTTTTTTTTTGGTACCAAATAAATGCATAATTTACAGTACATAAATTGGTGCTAAATGTAGCACCATCTCTTGGTGTACAAGTGTCTAGAGCAACTTTATTCATCACAACCTAAAACTGAAAACTCAAACATCCAGGTGAACAGATAAACTAGTTATGGCACATCCACATGGTGAAATATTACTCAGCAATGAAAAGGAACAATGCACAGGAACCTGCAGAGATGTGTTGAGTATGGAAACATGCTGAGTTTGACTAAGCCAGACACATAAGAGTACATACTCTTGCGTGAATCTAATCAGAAAATCTAGACACAGGGGCCAGGGAGATAGTTCCATGGCATAAGCACCTGCCTGGCAAGTGCAAGGTCGTGAGTTCAAACCCTGGTCCTGAAAAAAAAGAAAATCTAGAGACAGTATATAGCAGGACATGGGTGAGAATGCAGAGTGGCTGTCAGGGAGCATCGTGCGGGGAGTTCTACACCTTCACTGTGGTCACAGTTACATAATTGTGTTTCTAGTTAGGGGACAAAAGGCTGGAGTGGGTCCAGACAGCTTAGTACTTACACTGACTGCAAAAGCAAGACTGGCATGGCAGCAGCTTCTAAGGACAACACTGAGCTGGTGGGAGGAGGTGGCAGGAGGACAAGTGCTAGGTGCTAGGTCTCTAACGAGAAGGCCCTCTGAGCTATGGTCAGGCAGGTTTGTGGGCTGTGGCTGCATCCGGGGGAGGTGGGAGGAACTCGAAATGGCCCAGCTCAGTCGTTCTCAAGGCAAGAGGCTCCTCCCTGGGCTGTGGGCTTCTCCTGCTCTGGGAGGGGCCCTGCTGGGCTGCAGGCAGACTCCCAGTGCTTCCTACTGAGGCTGGGATCACCTGCTGCTCCAGCCTCACCTATCTGGAGGCGGGAGGTCAGCCCTTAAGGGGCCAGGCAAGCTCTGCAGGGGGCTGTGTCCTTCAGCACCGTCTCTGCTGCTCCAAATCTCATCGGTCCTGCCAAGAATTATTTTCAAATATTTCCAGGAGCTTAGGCCTCCTTATCAGACAGCTAATGAACTGTCCCGAGGGGAGCTCAGACCAAAGCCCTTCTATTTCTCAGACGCGACATCTGATGATAGCAACCATGACTCTCTTGAAAGGTGCTCCACAGCCAGGCCCCATCTGGAGCCAAGCCAAGTTCCAGACGTACTTGGAATCCACCTTCTGCCGCCCCACCTTTGCTCCAAGTTGAGACACTGCTCCACCTTTCCTGATTCATGAAGCCAGGAGAAGAAATGCTGGCAGCCACATAGGTCCTCCTGCTGGCCAACAGGAGCCCAGTGCAGGGTGCATTTGCTCTGGTTTGGCAGGAAGAGAAGCGCCAGGTTAGACCCTCAACTTCCAGCTCTCCTTTGCCAGCATAGGTTCCAGGAGAGTCTTATTTCCTTGAAGTAGGCATGAGGAGGAAGAGGAAGAGCAAAGAGGCCTCCAAAAGTCTCCATGATTTGTTGATGCTGCCACCTGTTGGTGACACCGGGCACGACATGCCCAGAGAAAATCCTGAGCAGTTCCACCGCTGAGCCCTTGGTTAATAGGGCACGCAGCGCCCTCATCTGACTGGATGCACCTGGAGGATCCAGTGTGCATCCAGGACCACGTAGGACCCTGAGAAGCTCAACCCCCACCTGCTGCACCTCTGGGAATTACTGACCCAAACCTGAGAAAATGGCAGTCAACACCCACAGTACTCCCAGAAGGAGAGCGGCAGCCCAGCCAGGCTGCCACCAGGGTCAGACAGATCACGGGCCTGGAAGTTCTCTTTGCCCCTCAGCGGGACGGCTGGGACCCAGGCACCCGGGGTTGGGTTTCTTTGGTTCAGCGTGGTCGGCTCACCAGGCCTGGTTCTGGCCATCGCCCTGGCTAGACCACCATGTCCTCTGTGATGGTGACTGTGCTTTACAGCACCGACCAGGGGGCTGATTCCACTGATGTGCTCGGTCAGTGGGTGTCATCCCACTTTCCAGGGAGACCTCCATTGGACATGGGTGCCCTGGATCTGGTGCCTAATGCTCCTCCTCCAGTTCTGCTGCTGCCAGGCACCAGGCTGCCAGCCACTTGGCAGTGGCAATGTATTGAGCCCACGATGAGAGGGGTCATCGAGGACGAGTACAAGAGCTACCCCTTGGCCCTTTGGGGGAGACCTCTGTCCCATGCAGAATTTGAATCTGTCCTCCCGGTGGCCATGTAGTACAGCTGTTCAGAATTCACTGTTGGTCATTAGCTCAGCTGATCTCAAGCCAGGTCCAGGTTCTCAGGGGCCTCCGTATACTAAGGACCTCAGGAAACCCAAGGTGCTGGCACAGATGCTGCCTCTGAGTTGTTCAGATCCAGTGTATTCCTTCCTTGAAATTTCCCCCTAGGGATAAATGCTTGATTGGCCACACTCACATCCCTGGTGCCTCCCCCAGCCCCATCCCACAATGAAGATATCAGGGTACAAACACATCCTAATCTCTCAGTGATCACCAGCTCCCAATACAAGGCAGAAATTGAACTGGGCATGTAGGCGCACGCTTCTAATCCCAGCCCTTGGGAAGCTTAGGTAAGAGAATCTCAAATATGGGGCCATCCTGGGCTACACATGGAGTTGCAGGCCAGCCTCAGTCTATGGAGTGAGATGAAGGTGGGGGGAGGAGAAGGAGGAGAAAGAAGGAAGCAGTAAATGCTATGCTGGTGGGTGTATGCCTCAGAGTTGTCAGATAAGCACTCTGCATTCCAAAACCCACAGGTGTCTTTGCCTGAGGATGTGTCCTTCTGTGGCTTCCATGTCACTGTCATTTTTCATTGGAGACTCTCACTGGAATGATTTGGCCTGAGGGAGTAGTTTCTTTTTTCTTTTCTTTTCTTTTTAGAACTGGGGAGCCAGATGTGGTGGTACATTGCCTGTAATCCCAGCACTTGGGAGGCTGAGGCAGGAGGATGGTTGTGAGTTCGA
>PVKN010042416.1:0-10398 GCA_004027915.1 Capromys pilorides | reverse complement strand
CTATTAATTCAGAGATTTCAGCTGCATGATTCCCGTTTTCTTCTATAGTAGTATCTCCTGTATTTGTTCTGAAAGGGCTCAGGACCTGAGATTGCATCTTGCTCCTTCTCTTTGTCATTTTGTGCAACAGTGACCTCTGATCTTTGGTGTAGAACTTTGGTTGTTATGCAGTTAGTGCCTACTGAAATTTTGGTCCAGATCTACCAAGTTTAATTTTGTCCAGATGTGCTTAGTTGGGTCTGGCTGCTGTGCTCAGCTCCTTCTTGCTGCAGCTTTTGTAGAAGAGCCTACTGTGCTGCTCTGGCAAGATATTCAGCTCCTAGGTTAGCTGGTAGGGTCTGACCCCAGCCTCTCTGCAGGGAATTTTGCTTCAGGGTTCCACAGCAGATGCCAGAGCTGGCTTCTGGATGAGGAAGAAGTTCCAGTGGCGGAGGGTGCAGGCTTAGTGTTCCTGCCTACCTGCACACCAGTCATGGACAGTGGGCAGGGGTTGAGTTCTGGTGGCAGTGCTGGGGGGGGAGGGGCTGAGGCTGAGAGGTCCTACCTGTGCCAGTTGGGGCTGTTGGCTGGTTTTTCATTTTGATTATTTGATATAAACAAAAGATCTCATCTTTTTAATAGGATAGTTAATGTTTAGTGTGTGTTGTAAATTTTATTTTATAATTTTTACATATTTTATATGTTCTTTCAATTTTTGATATTATCTTTATTCTGAACTTATTTTGTGTTAATACTCCCCTCATTTAGTACGTTCTGTTAACCAAGGAATCTACAATGGTAGTGATTTTTAAATATGTGATTATTATTGCAATATACAATTATGTTCTATTTTTCCTAATTTGATCAAGAATTACTCCAAAATGTGCGTGTTAGGGTGTTTTAGAGATGAGGCCAAGCTGAAGTATTCAGGTCCTCAGGCGGGGGTGCCTTGAAGGGGGCTGTGGGACTCTAGTCTCTTCTTTTTTTGGCTCCTGGCCTTGAGGTAAGCTCCTGGTCTTCGCTCCTGCTCCTGACATGCACTGTTTTCTCACTATAGGGCCAGCCATGCATGGACTGAAACTTCTAAACCATGAGACAGAAAATGAGCCTTTGACTTTATAAGCTGATTATGTTAGGTGCTTATTATAGTGATCAAAAGCTGACTAACACGTACATACTGCTTCATAAAATAATAGATGTACTTTGGGATAATAACTTTTCTTAAAGAAATACCTCTAAAACTTTTAGCATAATTCTGCCACTAAAAATGATCATGGTTTATCATTATGAGAAGAATTCACTATTATTATGGTCTTAAAAACATATAAGGAAAATATTAGAAAAATATAGACTAACATGATTTGGGAAACTCTTGATGCTTTCAAGGAATTCCAAGTCTTTATAACTGTTGGGAATTGGGAGATGTAGCCCAGAGCACGTGTGGAGTCAGTTGCTCAATTCCCTTGGCAGGCTTCTTTGTCACTGATCACACAGCTGAACCCAGGGGTTCATGATACCTTTTCAGCAGTGTCTGCAGCTTGCCTGAGCCTCAGAGCTGTCCGTGGTGGCCTCTCCTCACCCACTGCCAAGGTCAGCACCTGGAGCTGGACAGGGCCCTTGGGGCTCAGACAAGCTGTTCTGGTGGCAAAACTGGAAGGGTCATGGTGCTTTTCCAGGCAGCCCCAGGCCACTGTCTTTATTTCACTCATAAAGTGAAACAGGGCCAAAGGGGCAGAAGCAGGAGTAGAATAATGGAGTTGCTTCAAGTAGTTGCTACAAGCATGATCTTTGATGTTGGACAAACGTCATTTGAAGAATTACAACTTTGCCATTCACTAACTCAATGGCCTTGTGTAGATTGACTAATCTCTGTATGCTTCAGTCTCCTCATTGGTGAAGGTGGAAAAATAAAAGTTCTCATGTGTTAGAATTATGATGAATACTAAATGATATAACACACATAAGTGCTTAGCAAAAAGTCCTCAGTATCAATTGATAACAACAATTCTTCCTATTACGCGTGATGATTATTACACAAAATGTTTGCCATGGAGTCTTATTGGCTTGCGTAAGTGACCCTCTAATTTTGCCTTGTTTTCTGTCAACCAGTAAAAAGAAAAAAAATGCAGCAAATAAATATAGTGAGGAATAGACTTAAGCATCCTTAAATAAAAATAAGTCAGTTGCCAATGAATAAAACTGATTCTAGTGCTAAGAAGGGAGAGAATTTTCTCCAAAGGCCAAATGGGGCAGGCACGGAGCAAATGCAAACATTGTCTTTGTAATGTGCTCCTGGTGACCATGGCAAAGAATTCCTCATAATAGGGTTGAGTAACTGTGCTGGGTTATACAAGTATTTAGGGTAAGTCCATGGAGCATGGGGCCAAAAGGGGATGCACTATTTCTGTCCCTGAACAGCTAAGGAAAACATTTGTTGATGAAGTGCTACTTAAGCTTGCACAAGTTATTCATCAATAAATCATGTGCAAATGTGATACTTTTGGCTAGACAGTAAATTGCTTGGAATTCTTATAGTTCCCACAGGTAAATATTCTTAACATAGCTAATAAAAGAAAAAGTATATCTACAAATGATTTCAAGGTTTTTGATGCAGATAAATGTTTTCTATGGAGACACAAAAAGGATATGAAACGTCTCTAAAATGCAAAATTGAATGTCTCTAGGTAATCTCAAAATAAATATACTTGACATTTTAGTTTATAAAATTATGGCTTTGGTGTAGATTTAAACTAGTAGAGAAATGTTAATATGGACCTGACTTTCTACTTACCACTTTCCAAAAGGAGCAATGTCTGTGAGTGGTGAAAAAATTTGATGAGCTCATTAATACCCAAACAGGTCAGCGAACTGTGTAGCTTATTATTTATCCAGGGCTATGAGCTCAGATCCTGGCACATAAGTAAAGCAAGTTTGTATTTAATTATTTGACTTTGACATATGTTCATTTCAACTTGTAAAAGTTTTATTATGTATATGTTCTTTTCATCTGGGCTTAGAGAACACAATGTAATTTTTTTCATTTTTCTTTTCTTTTTGAAGAGACTTTGAGAACAACGTGAGAATGCAGGTTACATGTTTGGTATCATTCTCAACACACAGTAAGATGAGCACCAGAAATTGAGGCCTCTAGTATCTATGGTTCTTAGTTTATTTGTAAAACAGAAAATCATCATCAAGCATATATTTACACAATATTTCAAGCAACAGTAAATAATAAACTCTATTAAAAAACAAGTAACACATGCACAGGGTCTCACTACACAGATCAGACTCATAGTGATCCTCCTGTTTTCAGCTTCCCAAGTGCTGGGATTACAGGCACGCAACACCACACCCAGTCTTAGTCACCATCTCAGTGTGCTCCAGGGGTGGGGCTGGCACGTACGCAAGGGATTGAACCCCGGCTGCTGAACCTGCCTAAGTAGGTGCTTTAGTCCGCTGAGCTATCTGGCCGGGCCCCCACACATGCATGCTTAGCCATCTACCTTCAGCCAGGGTATTCCCCACACTGATCTGTCTTTCCCGTGCCTGTGTGGACCCAGAGTCATTTAAGTTACTTAAGAACAGTCTCATGAGCGGAGTTTCTGGGCCAGTCACTCTTTTCTTTTAAAGTCACTTAAATTTTTACAATTTGAAGCCACACAGCCATGTGTATCCTCTAAGCATACCCCCAAATGATGGAAATGAGCCCTACTTTGTCTTTGGCAAGTTAAAAAAAAGTCAAAACAGAGTTTCCAATCTTCTTAAGAGCACTGTGCTGAATTAATGAATATGCTGCATTTTACTCCCAATTTTCCTATTTCTTTTATGCTCCTGGTTGATGAGCCTGCATCCTAATCCGAGATGAAGCACTCCATCCCTTTCTAGCTGTCTTAGTGACCAAAGTATACGCTCTGCCTGCTGCTGCTTGTCGTGGCTCGGGGTCTTACCTGCTCTCCGATTAGAGATGGTAGATTCATTCCTCCATCTTTCACTCTTTCTCCCTCCCTCGCATGAGCCAGCCCCTTTGCTGCCTGCCCAAGAGGCACAGAGGAGAGGAGAGGTCTCTTCTGTTCTCACAGCATCATAAGGGCAGCTCTTCTTGCCTCGAGGCCAAGTTGTTCCCTCTGCTGTGAGCATCTTTCTCCATTTTTCTTGTGCCCCTTCTCTTCCTTTTTTCACATTTTTTTCTCCTTAGACAGACACCATTTTCTTGCTTCTTTGACTAGACTGACATAGACAGTATTTTGTCCCTTGGTCAGGACTGCCTTAAAAAACTTGTGTAGAAAAGATTTGCTTTTGGTAATCTCCAGCGATGGGGTATACGTGCGGGTAGTCTGCAATGTCTAGGTCCACACTGACGCTGTGAGTCTCTAAAACTACAGTGAAGCTTCACTCATTTCTAGATAAGGGATATGGAGAATCCCTTTGTGAAATAGAATTCTGGGATATTTTGTTTGCTTGGAAATGTAGATTTATTAGTTGCAAATGTTATAATATTTTAAAATGATTCAAGCAAACAGTCTTTGGCAAGTGAGATAAAAAAAAATAGAAAAGGCATCATTAAAAGTAGCTATGCATTAAAATTAAGAGCAAATTGCTAGGCTGAAGGTTGAAAACCTGTGAGAATCCATTTTCTTGTATACTGAGGGTAGACTGTATATAGAATTTAGTGGTACAAGATCCATAAATTCAAGCAAAACATTGGCAAGGCCAGAGTGTCATCAGGAACTTGTTTGCTCATTTATTAAGTGGTTTGTACGTTTTGTGTTGTGGGGGGGATATGGTGTCATGCTTTCCTTTTCTTGTTATTTTCTAGGGCTATCACTTTGTCACTTGGTGGCATATATGGACAATTCTGGTCTCAGGTCTAAACTCAGCGAGGGCACTGTTAGTAAAAATCTGGAGACATTTGCCCCTGTTTTGAAGTGCTTCACCCCTTTTCTTATTCCTGAGTACTTACCCTAGTGATAAAGGAGGTTAGGGTTAATTCCCAGGGCCGCTTCCTCACTGTCCCTCTGCTCAAAAGGATGCCTATTTCTGCACCTGTGATTTTGCTCAGAAGCCTGATTTGTTTATTCTGTATGACCAAATCCATATAACATTGCTGTTAGTTTCACCTTCCACATGAGCCAGGGAGCTTGCTAGGTACTCTTCCACTCTATATCCACGAGTTCAAACTTTCAGACAATGAAAAATGATGAAGGTTCACAGTTCCCCCAGCTTACCAAAGACTAGTTCTCTGCTTCAGAGTGACGGCTAAAAGATGTTCTCCTTGGAGATGCCACTAGACTGTAAGGTTTAGAAGGGCACCCAGGACTCCCTCTTTGAGATCTTTGTTAACAGTTGCTTTTGAGGGGCTCACTCACTTAATAATCCTACATGAATAGACTTTACCTCCACTCCCCCACACATCCTCCCTCCAGTGTTTAAAGTGCTCTTCTACTTTGGAGTTAAATAATTTTCATCACAGGAATTTGATGCACTTTGCAATCAATTATAGCTAATTAAATTCCTTTCTCATTACTTGAGTTTTGAGTATGGAGTGGCAGGAGGTTTGATCGCTGTTTAAGTGGTGGAAAAGCTGAGAAATGCTTCACTGTAGGCCACACAGAAGGCAGCTGTGGGCTGGGACCAGGTCCAGACTTCATCTTTACTACCCATTGCCTGATTATTCTGTCCCACTGTCAAGAAATTTAGGCCTCCAGAGCCTTGTAGACCTTGCTCTTGGAACTGGCCATCTCCTCTGTTGTTTGAATTTCTTTGTTCAAGTAAGAGACTAAGTGAGGAGCCCTCCTTATAAAGGGACTCACTGAGCATTTTTGGAAGGCATGGCCAGAGTGTGCTGTTCCACTAGGTTTTCATTTAATGAGAGTGAGAAGAATCATGATAGTGTAAATTATTCTCATTAAAAACATCTTTCAAAGATAGAAATCAGTGGTCACTGTTTATGTACTTAAATCAGTTCCAGTGCATAAGAAATGAGAGCTAGCACCCTTTCTGGAGAAACATTTAAGTTAATGCACATATTGCTACACTGACATGGGCTCACACTTTAAAGTTCAATGACAGCAAGAGTACAAGGACTTTCGTGCCTTTTAAAAATTGCCTGTTAGAAATCAGATTTAAATTTCCATCATGTACCATAATTTCTATTCAGAGTTTGCGTTTATGCTTTTGTGAATATGATAGTGGACAAAGTGAAAGCATTTTAAGGCTTGTCCTTTGCTTACTTGAAGTGTGTGTTCTTTCCATGTCCCACAAAGGGATTCATCCTCTGTCATTTGTATGACAAAGGAGATGGTGAGAACCAGGAAAGATGGGGCGGTTTTGCGTTTTCAGCGGAAGATTTGTGATCTGCACATCAGTCACATTTTAGCTTTTCAGATTTGAATTTTCCTTATGTCTTGGCTATCATAAATAAATCAATGTGGAAAAACAGCAGCATAATCAGATGAGTTGGTGACATAGTGCTGTTGACTCATAATGGTTTGGGCTGTCAATAGCTTGTGTTACCAAATCAATGTCACTACTGAGAATCTATGCCAGGGCTTTGGGTGCAGCATACTCAAGGCCTCAGGCTCAATCCCCAGCACTGAGGAAAACCAGCAAAACAGAAACCAAAATCTTCACGAGAGACCTCTGGAGCCTTAAGCCATTTAACTAGCTCATTCATCGTGTATTTATTCATGAGCCACTACTATTAACTAGCTCAACTAGAGCAGAACTACAGTTACGCATCTTTATAGCATCTTAATATCTTGATGCTTTGTTTTTTGTTTTAAAAGAATATAGTAATAGCCCAGTATATAATTTTTGCACTGAAGAAGTCCTAAATATCTGAGTTAAGGATGTGGTATTACTGAATACTGATAATATAAATCTATTGTAATCATTATTGGAATCTGCATACTTGTAGGAAAAATATGGAGCTCTGTCCCTGTGTATCTAACTAGCTTCTTGAGATTTCTGCTGCCAAGGGCTGTGGCTCCTTTCCAGGTTTCCTCCCTGAATGAGCATGGCTGTCCCTTGGTGGCCTGCCATGTAGAAGACACAGAAGAAGCACATGTGTGTTTTGTACTGTCTCTGACTGGAGCCCTTAAACTGTTATACAAAAAATACACCAGTATGTGCTCACTGTAAAAATTTAAGCCTTAAAAAACAAATAAGAATGGGGCAGGCAAGATGGTTCAGTGGTCTAAAGCTCCTGCTTAGGAAAGCTTAGGCAACCACAGGGACCGCGGTTCGATCCCCGGCACCACATGCTATGCCAGCCCCATTCCCAGGGCAGGCAAAAAGAGTTAAAAAAATATGCATGCCTGAGCCAGTGAGATAGCTCAGCTGTCTGAAGTGCCTGCTTAGGCAAGCTTAGGCAACCGCAGGGACTGTGGTTTGATCCCAGCCACCACATGCTGCACCAGTGCCACCCCCAGGGAAAACTGAGCCTGCCATAACATACATACATACATACATACATACATACATGCATGCATGCATGCATACATACATACATACATACATACATACAGTTTAGAAATGTGTGTGCCTCAGGGTGGTGAAATAACTCAGTGGTCTAAAGTGCCTGCTTATGAAAGCTTAGGTAACTTCAGGGACTGCGGTTTGATCACCAGCACCACTTGTTACACCAGGGCCACCCCCAGGACAGGCTGAGCTGGCCATGAAAAAAAAAATGACAGCCTCCCTTCAGCTCTTTCTGTTTATATACACAGACACATACTATCTGCATAGTATAGTGATATCATACTATTTTATTCTACATTTGCTCTTCATATTTAATATTACATCTCGGTTATCTTTCATATGTGCCTCTGGTGTCCTAATTACTACATAGAATATCAATTTAGGTTCATAGAGTTAATTTGGTTTACAATTTACTTATTTTTTGGGCCTGGCCAGATAACTCAGCAGATGAATGTGCTGCTTAGGTTAACGCAGGAACTAGGGGTTTGATTCCCACCTGCAGTGCTGGCCCTGCCCACAGGGCACGCTGAGACAGGGATTGAGACTGGGCATGGTGGTTCTTGTCTGTAATCCCAGGGTTTGGGAAACTAAAAACAAGAGAATCACTATGAATCTGATCTGTGTAGTGAGACCCTGTACTAAATACATGAAAAAGAACAAAAACATAAAAAGAAAACAAGTTACTTATTTCTTTGTTTCAAAGAGAACAAAAAATAAGGGAAAACCCAATAAAAATGATATAGAATTTCAAAATAAGATAGGAAATTAAAAATGGTTGTTATATTGCATATTTAAAGTAGCTGTTCAGATTGCCATATATAGGCATGCAGAAGTAATCAAATAATTATACGTTAATTTCTTCTCTCAGACAATTAGCTATCCTGTATATGTGTGTGTGTCTGTATTTTTCCCTTTTTTCTTTTATTTCTCCTTTCCCCCATCTAGTTGTTTTTTCCCTTTGAGCAATTTCTTTCCATTTCACAATATCTATTGTATAGATCTTATTTATTCATTCAGTTTCTTACACTAGGGCAATAGTACAATGTTTACACATGTGGGACTGGTTGATTTCATGTACTAGCATAGTCTCTAGTTCCATCCATTTACGTATAAAAGTCTTCAGTTTATGTTTCTTTATACCTGAGTAATACTCTATTTTATAAACATACCACATTTTTTTTTAATCATTGCTCAGTTGATGGGCATTTAGTTTTTCCCCAAGATTTAGCTATGAAAAATTGTGCTGCTGTACACATAGGAACACACGTATATTCATAAGATGTTTTCAGTTCTTCTCAAAAAATATCCAGAAGGGGAATAGCTGGGTCAAATGGGACTTCTAATCCTTGTTTTCTGAGGAATCTCCACACTGATTTCCAGTGACAGTACCAGTCTCCACTCCCATCCACAGTGGAGAAGGGTTCCTTTTACCCACAGCCTCACAGAATTTGTTATTGGTTGAGTTTTTGATGATTTTTTTTCTGAAAGCTGTTCTTTCTGTATAAAATGGAACTTCAGTGTTGTTTTAATTGACACTTTTTAAACGATCAGTGATGTTCAACAGTTTTTCATATATTTATTTTCTTTTGTATTTCTTCATGTGAGAAGTGTGTATTCCTCTCAGTTGCCCATTTCTTGATTTGGTCTTTGAATTTTGGGGACGTGATTTTTAAAAAATTCTTTATATATTCTAGATTCAAGTCCTTTGAGGGAGAGCTGGCTAAAGTTTCTTTCCAAATTCATGGCTTTTCTTTTCATTATGTTGTTGATTTTTTATGTGCAGCAACTTTTCAACACTGTAGCAAATATGTTTGCATCTTCTTTGGATTATGTATAGTCTCTCTGTTGCATAATTTTTCAAAAATAGAGTTGCATCAAATAGAATGTAAATGCGAATTTTTTGTAGTTCTAACGGGCAGGTATAGTTGATATTGTCTAACAGGTATAGTTTTATTTGTGCAAGAAGAATAAATATGTCCTAGAGATTTGTACAACATAGTGTTGAACATAGTGCTTCTGGTTAACAATATTTATTGTGCATTTGAAGTTTGAGTGAATTGAGCCCATGATAAGTGTTCTTATAACAAAAATTGAAGGTACAAGGAAATGTTTGTAGATGGTAGATTTTCTTTTTTAACCTTTATTGTGGTGATTTTGTCATGTTTGGATATGCCTACAGTCATCAACTTGTGTGTAGTAAGTATGTTTAATATTTTATATATTAATTAAACTTCATTAAAACTGTTTTTAAAAGGAAGACTATATGCATGCTAAAGTTTGAGACAGCTTGCCATTGTTTTTTTAGTTTATAGGGAAATAATAAAGAGCAATAAACAAAGTTGCTTTATAAAAAGAATGTTTGATTGCTCCTTCCAGAAAGCAAGTGCTAGTTACCATTTTACCAGTAATGCACCAATGGTTTTTAACCTTTGGGCATGTAATAAAACCAACCACGGCTCTTAGAAATAAATAAAAAAACCCAGATATCTAGCGCCACTCCTGGAAGCTTTCATTGACTTTTGACAGAGCCTAGACATCAATAGTGTTTTAAATCTTTGCAGGTTGTTAAAATCATTCCTCTGGAATGAAAATCTACTCCTTTATTATTCTCACTAATTTCAGTCTTTTTAATTTTTGACTTTTGCTATTTCTGCTATGGAAGGTGTGTCTTGTTTTAAGATGCTCATTCCTGCCTAGTAGCCAGGTTGATGTGCTTTTTTCACATGCTCAATAGCCATTGTCTTGCAGCCTCTGCCCACTTTTCTTTGTGGTTTTCTATTTTTAATGAAATTTATCCTTTGCCTATTGTATTGATTGCAAATATTTCTCTGTCACATATCTTCTTATTTTTTTCCTCTTTAAGAAACATTAACTGTTTCTTTCATGGCTTTTGGGTTTTGAGTCTTCAGAATGAGAAAAGCTTTTCTGAAGCTATTT
>PVKN010042415.1:0-10389 GCA_004027915.1 Capromys pilorides | reverse complement strand
GGGGACACATTCGAACTCAGCACAGCCCATCAAGACTAAGACAGTGAAATATTACCCAACCTGGAAAGGAAGAAAAGGAATTCTGGCCCCTGCTACCACACAGGTGACACTTGAGGACCCTAGGATAAACGAGGCAAGTTGCAGGTGATGCCACCATCTGAGGGAGCTGGAGCAGTGAAACAGAGACAAGTCCGGGCATGGTGGCACACACCTGTGATCCCAGCACTTTGGGAGGCAGGAAACAGGAGGATCGCTAAGAATCAGAGCTGCACACAAAAAAAGAAAAGAAAAAGAAACACAGAGACAGAAAGCGGAAGCCCTGCATGCTGGTGCACACCTGTAATCCCAGCAGTCAGGAGGCAGAGGCAGGAGGACTGTTGCAAGTTCAAGACCAGCTAGAGCTAGGAAGTGAGCTCAAGGCCAGCTTGAATTGCTTAGTGAGACCCTGTCTCAAAAGACAAAAAAAAAAAGAAAGGAAGGAAGGAAGAAAAAAAGAAAGAAAGAACAGTGGTGTCGGGGTCTGGGGAGAGGCAGCAGAGTTTGTGCTTAATGGATACAGAGCTTCAGTTCTGCAAGATAAAGTGTCCCGTGGCTGCGTCATGGTGGTAGCTAAATGACAGTGTGGATATATCCAATGCCACTGAGCTACTTTCTAAAAAACGGCTTACAGGGGTACATTTTATGGTAGGTCTATTTTACTACAACTGAAAAAATAATTTTAAAGAGTAATACAGCAGACAGTATATAATGCCTACTGTTTAGAGGTATATTTGCGCTCTGGAGCGCCAGTGGCTTTTAGGACAGCCTGCTGAGATGAGTAACAGTGCTCTCTCCATGTTACCTTTGGGGAAGCGGAGGCACTCATTCAGGCGTCAGCAAACCTATGGCTTAAAGGCCAACGCTGTTCTGTACCTTGTGCTTGTCAATAAAGTTTTATTGGAACAGCATTGGGTATCATCCATTGTGTGCAGACTCTGCAGGCTTTGTCCTGCAACCACAGGCTTGAGCGGCCCAGACGAAGCCAGAAAGATTTACCCTCGGCGCTGTGCCTGGCAGCAGAGTCTGTGGGGCCCACGAAGAGAAAATGCAGGGTTTTATTCCTTGTACATTGAGTAGCCAGGAGCAGAAACAGCATAGGAAACAGGGAGACGATCTTTTTGCAAATGGAAGGGGACCAAGATGTGAAAGGAGTGGGGGAGGGGAAGTCAGAGAATGAAGCGTCATACATGCCTGCCAGCTCCTCGTGGCGAACGCCATCCTTAGGTATGGAAAACGTGGACTGATAAAAATAAGAAACAACATTTAAAAGACAGAGGCAACATTGTCAGCCTAGCCTGCCCCGCAAGATTTAACAACGTAACCAAAGTCGCAGGGGACCCGGGGCAGAGCTGGGGGACAGGCCTGGGCAGGACCTCGAATCCGTGCTCTCGACCTCTGCCTCCTGCTCAGGGGCTCGAACCCAGGACAGGGGAGGCATCTGAAGAGCAAGCGTCCTTGAAGGCCACAGGGGTTGAGACAAAGCTCGACAGCCTTTCTCCAAGGCAGATTGGGAAACCGCACAGCTTAACCCGCACTCGCAGCCCAGGCTGGAAGAACCAGTGCTGCGTGCCAATGAACCTCCAGGGTCTACTGCAGGGACCCAGGCAACGGAGCAGCGCATGCGCCATGCAGCGAGCTCCGCAGCGAGCTCCGCAGCCGGGTACCAGGGATGCGCAGACGGGGATGCGCAGAGGGGAATGCCCACACAGGCCTAGGAAATGGCCAGAGGGGGTGACAGCCTCCACCCTGATGGTGGTGATCTGTGAGGCTGCTAAGGCGCTGAAAAACCCCACTGAGCCCTCCGAACTACCCCTGCACCTGTTCTTAGGCGGCTTTAAAAATCATTGTGGTCAGAGGTCTCGGTAACACCTGGTCCCTGGGCCAGGGCGCTCACAGCAGGTGCAGCGCGATTACTCGGAAACAGATGGACGATTCTTCCGGACCTCCAATCCCCTTTCCCCGGACCTTGGCGTGTCAGTGTCCTTAGCTCTGTCCCCAGGCGACACTGTGACCCTGGATCTCCAGTCTCCAAGCACAGCCACCTTGTGAACAAACTCTGGCAGGACTCACACCTTCAGTGACACTCTGACACTCTGTGTTTAGTGACAGTGACGTGACAACTGGTTTTTATTTTTCATCCTTGTATTTTACCTCTGTTCTCCAAAGGGTCTGGGGACACGGCCACAGAGGCCACTGATTCTGTCAGTGCAGCCACCTGACCCTGCGCTTTGACCTCAGAGCTGGTCCTCGATATGTGAATTCTAGGAATTAGACTGTAAATGCGCTGGACTAAACTATTCCAAACTTTTTAATAAGGCTAAGCCGCTGCCTTGTCCCATCCAAGACTTCCTATCCCATAAAAGACTGTCAGGTGTCTGTGTGGAGGCTCACCTGTGTCACCTGTGTCCCTGTGGGCCCTGCTCTGGGTCTCATGTTTCCTGAGTTCTTGTTGGCTGCGACCTTCCCTCTGGGTGACAGCCTGTCCCCTACTTTTTTTGTTTTTTAGACAGGGTCTCACCATGTAGCCCATGTTGGCCTTGAATTCATGGCAGTCCTCCTGCCTCAGCCTCCTAGATACTGGGATTTCAGGAGTAGACCACCAAGCCCAGCTCACGACCCCTCACTTTTAGACCATACTTTGGTTTTCTAGGACCCCAGATCACCCATCTGACCAGCTCTGGATTCCCTGGAGACTCCCAGCATCCTTCTGGGAGCTTGAAAACAGGAAGTGAGAGAAGCAACCCCCCACCCCAACCTCGAGGGCTCCCACTGCACGTGATTAAGCCTGGTCTCCCCGCTCCGTCCCCAGCCCACCTGGCTGGCTTCCTGGCTTTTCCCTGGCTTCATTGTAAAACCTTAGGAGGGCGTCTGGCCCTGTCACAGTTTGCTTACTGGGGGCAGCCACCATTACAGCTGGGGTTCCAAAGCCTGTTGTGTTGGAGGTACTCAATAATTGCATGTGTGTTGAATAAATGAGGTCACCTTTTAAAAAAAAATAAAAAACAATTTAAAAATCGTGAAAAAATTAGAAATGATACATAATTTCACTAAACCAGATGATAGGAATTCAACAGTGGTTGTTACATGGCATAATGTCTTCAAACTAGTTCAGATTACCAGATATAAGCATGCAAAATTAGTCAAAAAAATAAAAAAGAAGAAAAAAATTTAAGCAGTAACTGTCCCTTTCGACAGCCTAGTAAAAACCAGTAGTATAATTATTGGATTACAATTATCCAAGCTCTCCTGTGTATATCCATATTTACTTTTCTCCTTTCTTCTTTCTTTTCTCTCATCCCAGTTGTTTCTTCTCTTCGAGTAGTTTCTTTCCCTGTCACAGTAGCTAGCGCACCTTTCTGATTTTATTTACTCTTTCCCGTCTTTACACTAGTGAGATAATACAATGTTTATACATACAGGTCTGATTTATTTCACTTATGAGTATGGTCTCAAGTTGCATCCATTTACCTATAAAAGCATTGCGTTTATCTTTTTTATAGCTGAGTAATACTCCAGTGCATAAAAACACCAGATCTTTTTTATCCACTCCCCAGTTGATAGGTATTTGGGTGCTTTCTAAGATTTAGCTGTGACGAATTGTACTACTATGCACATGGGTGCACATAAATCACGGTGGCATGATATTTTCAGTTCTTCTGGAAAAATACCCAGGAGGGGAATAGCTGGGTTGAATCGGAGCCTTAATCCTAGTTTTCCGAGGAACCTCCGCACTGATGTCCACAGTGGTTGCACCAGGCTACACTCCCACCAACAGTGGAGAAGGGTTCTTTTTCTCCCACAGCCCCTCCAGCATTTATTATTGGTTGATTTCTTGATGATAGGCATTATTTTTTTCTGGGTTGAGATGAAATCTCACTGTTGTCTCAATTTGCACCTGTTGAATGACAAATGATATTGAGCTTTTTTCATATGCTTATTTGCCATTTGTATTTCTTTATCTGAGAAGTGTGTATTCATCTCAGATGCCTATTTTTGATTCGGTCTTTGAATTTTGGGGGCCTGATTTTTTTTTTTTTTTTTTTTTTTAATTCTACATATGTTCTAGACGTAAGTCCTTCATCCAGGGACAGTCAGCTAAAATTTTTCTCAATTTGTGGGTTTTCTTTTTACCTTAGTTGATGATTTCTTTTGATGTGCAAAAACTTTTGTGTTTTAACTAACTGAGTTCTTGGTCTTAAATGCATAACATTCTGAGTCAGTCTGGAACAGATCAATTCTTCCTGGGCCGGAAGCCCAGGACCTTGCAGAAGTCATTTGACTTTTTTGAGCGTTGATTTTCTCTTCTCCCATGAAATTAAAAGGTGGATGACAGAGTCTTTCTAATAATAAACGTCTGTGGCATGACAGAACTAATTCCTCCTAATTTACTATTGGTTTTCTTTCCACTGGGGGTAAGGAATAAAAAAAGAAGGCATTTATATTTTTTAGAGAGAGATGAGAGCTTCAAATCTTCTAAGGAAACATACTATTTTCTCATTTCTAAAATGTTCTGCCTCTGGCATTTATGATTTGGTGCTTTAGTTTTTTAAGATTTCAAAACATGCTTCAGAGCCTGGACCTGTGTGCGAGTCCTACCAGGGCTTTCCTGAGTGGAAAGATGGGAGGAACAAAAGAGAGAAAAATACATTAATCGCTTCAGGCTGATATCGAAATGATTTTAAAATCATGGGCTCAAAAGAAGAAACAAAAGGATTTCTTTTAGCATTTTTTCTGTCTAGACTCTTGTGAAATGCAGGAAAGTTCGTACCTAATCATTAACTTTTATTATGAACATATCAGGCTTTATTGCCGATATAATGCAATTACTCGCCAGTTCCCTATCCGCGTGGAACCCTATAGGCAGGAGGCTGGAAGTGGGGCCTTCCTGATTTCCTCAGGCTTTTTCCAGTTGTCACACCCAGGAAAAGGTCATAAAGTTGATACCTGGCACTGAGTCTCTTTTACAGTTGGAAACACTCACTCCCTGGAGACTCAACTCAAGCTACGATTTTCTGGTGTGTGGACCAGGCCAGCTACCTTGCGAGTAAACCCAGGCAACATCTGCCACCCGTGTTTTTCTTCTGTTCATCCTCTGTGGGTGATGACAGAGCCAACATTGCATTTTCTCACCTCTAGGTGTGGGGAACAACCCGGTGCACTAGAATGGCTGGGACCTCAGGAAACCGAAAGGCTTTCTCTCCACATCTGAGTCTGTACAGTTGAGAAGATGCCTCAGGGGTACAGGAGCTCATCACTAACACCCGCCCTGTCTAATCGACTGTCCCTACTGGTCTGCCTTTTTTGTTTGTGGTATCAGGGATGGAATGTGGGGTCTGGTGGACGCTAGGCAAGTGCTCTGTCACTGAGCAACACCCCCAGCCCACCGCCTAACCCTTGTTTCCTGAGACAAATTCTCACTAGGAAACCCAGGTGGCCTCAAACTGCGGTCCTTCTGCCTCAGCCTCCCAAGAGCTGGAATTGCTGGTGTGTGACTATGCCCAGCTTTCAGCCATTTTTCAAAAAAGGTTTATTTGGAGACAGGATCTCACTAAATTGCCCAACCTGGCCCTGAACTTGCAGTCCTCCTGCCTCAATTTCTCCCTGGATTTCATCCTTTTTTTTATACCAGGAACTGAACTCAGGACCTTGCACTTGCCAGGCATGTGCTCATGCTGCTGAGCTATGTCCCTGCTTTTGTCCCTTGATTTAATAGTAACTCTCCCCACCTGGAGATGTGCTCCAGGTATGATACGGGTTAATGACTCACTAATCCTAGTCACAGAATAATACAGGGTTATGGAATTTCTCTTTTGAAAATGGAAATTTTATTTGAGCAGCTATACAGAAATACAAGTCATATACTACACAGTTTACTCATTGAAAGCATAAAATTCTATGGTTTTTAGCATGCTCTCAGAGTTATTCAGTTCTTAGGGACATTTTTATCCCTCAAAGAGAACCCGTGGCCACCCGACCTTCCCATTCTCCCCAGCTCTGACAACCACTGAGCCGCCTGTGGACGTGCCTGGCCAGCGCATTTCCACTAAAC
The DNA here is from genome assembly GCA_004027915.1 of Capromys pilorides. Taxonomy (NCBI): domain Eukaryota; kingdom Metazoa; phylum Chordata; class Mammalia; order Rodentia; family Capromyidae; genus Capromys; species Capromys pilorides. The sequence continues at coordinate 4,301 of PVKN010042415.1, read as the reverse complement.
AGAATCATACGATCTGTGGTCCTGTGGATCTGCTTGATTTTGCTCAGCACTGAATTCCATTTATTCTGTCATCCAGGGTCAAATGTAGTCTTAAAACACAATTCAGTGTGATATTTCGGTATAAGGGACAGAGAGATCACATTGACCTAACTTTTGCTCCCGTGCCTTATGATAATTGTCTTATTTTACTATTAGTTGTTGTGAATAGCTTCCTCATTCTGATTTATGAATTAAATTTTACATGGAAATACCATAGGAAATACTACAATGCACACAAATTTGCGACTACAGGGGCTCCAGCCAACCACGGAGTCCTGGGAGACCGTGATAGCTGAAGAGTGTTGTTTATGTCTCGCCTACTCCGTCATCTTGCTTTGGTTGCTGTCATCGTAGGAAACTTTGCTTCACAAAAATAGAATGTTTGAATGGGAATCAGGCTTTCAGTGTTTTTGTGACGATCTCAGGATATTCTTCCTGGACTTTAATTCAGAACCTAGACTTGAAGTTGCCTCAAACATATTTTTCAGGCAGCCAGCATTGGTGACCTCCCGCAGTTGATTATTTTCTAGCCCAGGCAAAGTCCATTTACTTGGTTTCATTTACAAGTGGGTCACAGATCCATTCCTTCCCAGTGGAGGGTGTTTTTTTTTTTTTCTTTTTGCAGGACTGGGGTTCGAACTCATGACCTTGCACTTGCCAGGCAGGCGCTTGTGCCACAGAGCTATCTCCCCAGCCCCCTGGAGGGCATTTTGTGTTGGGAAATACTCTTTGGGCCCTTTTGAAGCTGAAATAGGTGGTTGTGCCCCAGGTAGCATAAGGAAGGCCTCACTCCGTCTCTCAGTGTCCCTGCTAAGGTTTGAAACATGTCCCCAATTCCACCCTTCATTCTCCACCCCTATACTTTCAGTTTGCTTTTAATGCAGCCACTGTATCTAGCAACTTGAACAGTTGTCATTCTCCCCAGAAGTAACAGAGTTCCTGGAGCAGTGTGAGTATGTCACACGAGCAATTAAGTTTTGTGACCCATTCTGTGTCACTTAAGTGTGCTGCCTGAGGGCCGGCCAGATAGCTCAACAGACTAAAGTGCCTGTATAGCAGAGCACAGCGACCTGAGTTCGACCCCTGGCGTGCCTTGACAGTCCCACCCCAGGGCACGCTGAGATGTCGATGGAGACTGGGTGTGGTGGCGCATGCCTATCATCCCAGCGCGTAGGAGGCTGAAAACAGGAGGACCACTACGAGTCCAATCTGTGTAGTGAGACCCTGTAGACCCTGTACCAAATACATTTTTAAAAAGATGTGCTGCCTATGGTGACCTTTCCTAAAAAAAAAAATTAGAGAGAGAGGAGAGAGGAGAGGTGAGGAGACAGAGGGGAGAGAGAGAGAGAGAAAGAGAGAGAGAGCAGCAGCTCTCTCCACCTGAGTTTGCTCCACATGAGTCACATCACTGCCTGAGCTCTGCCTCCAGTCAGATTAACTGCAGCGTTAGGCTCTCATGGAAGAGCAAACCTTACAGATAAAGTTTCTCTCGCTTGCCCGCCACTCACTTCCTGCTGACGGCCCAGTTCCTACCAGGCTGTATATACATGGAGCAGCTCTCGCTTCTGTGTAGAAGACACGTGTGTCCTCTTCACCGAGCTTGTGAACGGCTGTGAGCCAAGGGCCTGCAGTTCAATGTGGTGGGTAATTTTAATCACATTCTGCCAAGTGTTCCTAAGCTCAGGTGACACTGCTCTGGGTAGCTTGCATTTCTGCATGGATGACACAGGGCATTAACTCACTTTTAGAAGTGACCTCTGGGACCTGAGCAGTGAAATCAGAAAACTGTCCCACGACGGTAGCCCTCTCATCTATGCATATACTGACCCAAAATGACAAATGCCATTTTCTTGACATATAATTGTTCAGAAATCTGAATGGTTCTCCAGCTGCAGCAGTGGTTGATGACAAAAGTACACATGGCATATTCTCATGCACGTCCTCCTGAAAAATATGTCCTACAAAAATGACCGTCGCTGCTTTGTTATCATCATTGGTGGCCGAGCACCTTGGGTCAGGCAGAGCAGGTGTAGAGAATGTGAGTCACTTCTTGCAATAAATTCATCATTTAAATGGGGCTCTTGCCATTTTCTTTCAAATGCAGCTTATTTTTTTGTTGGCAGTTGTAGAGCCTTCTGCTGCCTCATTATTGGTTCTTCTCCTTTTTTTTTCTTTTTTTGTCTTTGTGAGACAGGGTCTCGCTATGCAGTTCAGGCTGGCCTTGAGCTCACTTTTGTAGCCCAGGGTGGTCTCGAACTTGCACCGATTCTCCTGCCTCAGCCTCCCAAGTGCTGGGATTATAGGCGTGCGCCACCACGCCCGGCCCTCTCGTTTTCAAAGAAGCTCTCCGGTGACCTTTGGTTTTCACTCATTTTGGCTGGGGTTCACGTGTGAGCTTAACCCAAAGTGTGACTTAGACCAGTGCACAGCGCAGGAAAGAGATGGGGGTGGAGGTGGTAAATCAGAGAATGGGTGGGCCAAGTTGAGACTAAGGTAAGTGAGGTAAGTGTCAAGTGCTACCTCGCCGGCCCACTCTTGCCATTTCTATCACACACAAAAAAATATCTGGAATGTGGGACACTTATTTTGGAGCACTGTTGCTATAGTCTGTTAGTCTAATTCTTGGCAAACACCATATATATTAAATTCTGTTAACTGAGAAATTCTGACATCTAGGAAGTTGAGGAACTATCTTTCTCATCTTTTTTCAAATGATTTTCACTAGTCTGACCTGTTTTCTTATCCATCTAAATCTGGGGTGACAAGCGCCCCTAATCTCAGCTCTTGGGAGGCTGAACGCTGGAGAATCAATACGAGTCCGATCTACGTAGTGAGACTCTATAGACCCTGTACTAAAATACAAAACAAAAATTTGAAGATTAAAAAAAATAAATTTCAAGATAATCTAGTCAGTCCCTCAGAAATCCCTTCTGTGTTTTGACTGGTGTTGCTTTGAATTTTATATAACAATATTGAGAACAGCCTCAGTCTCTCCAGTGCTGGAATTATAGGCATGCACCATCATGCCCGGCCTATACATGGCAATTTTAATGACTTTCTTGTCTGTATATGGGAATACACTCGAGTTTTGTATGTTTATCTGAAATCCAGCAGCTGTGATAACTCCCCTACTTCCAAAATTATCTTGAGTTTCTCCAATGACCGCATCACCTGTGAGCTCTGATGGTTTCATTTCTTTTCCTTACTTTTTAATACCTTGAGCTTCCTTTCCTGGTCTTAATGCACAAGTTGGGGCCTGAGCCCACCACATGGTTCCATGGTCAGCGTGTCTCATGCCTGGCATTAAAGGAGCACTGGAGTGTCTTCAAGCATGGTATTTGCTGTAAGTATTTGGCAAGTACCCTTGGTTCATTTATGGGCTGCGAAATGAGTCTTTACCCTGCTTTTTAAAATGGCATTGCTGGGCTGTTGAGATGGCTCAGTGGTCTAAAGCACGTGTGTGGGGAAGTTTAGGCCACCGCAGGGACCACGGCTCCATCCCAGGCACCACATGCTACGCCGCCCCCCAACTCCCAGGGAAGGCTGAGCTGGTCATAACACAAACAAATAAATGTGGTTTAAGAAAATAAAGTAAACTTTAAAAATAAAATAAAATGGTATTGCTAATTAATATTTTAATTATAGAAATTATATATCCCTGTGATAGTTAACGGTAGTGTCAATTTGAATAAGAAACAGCTTCTGGATTTAGCACAACTCTGGGCATGTCTGGATGCTGGACTTCCTGCAGAGGGAAGCCCCACCCCCAGTGTGGGCAGCACCAACCAATAGGCTTAGAGCCTGTATGGAATGAAAAGGGAAAGAGGGAGGAAACCTTGCTCCTGTCTTGTAAGAGGGGCCGGCGCTTGCCCTGGCCTTGGACACTGGGCTGTAGTTCCTTCAGCCTTCTGGCACAATCTTCAGCCTTCCAACTTCAACCCTTCAGCTTCCTGATGGGGACTCACACCAAACCCCGCAGGGCTCCAGGCTTTTGTCTCTTCCTCGGCTCTTCACTGCACAAGGCTCCCTTTTGCATCTTCTACCCTGACCCTGTAGGCGGCCACTGGGAGCCTGTTTTATAAATTTCATGTGATCTATGTCATATATATACTACTGTATATATGGTATATATGAACCTTGTTCCTCTAGTGAATCCTGATAAAATTCCCATACAAATAGAAATCTAATAGTTAGAAAAACGTAGAAATCCCCTGAACATGTAGAGCACCTTCCCGCCCTGGCCATATTCTCATACACGAACA
>PVKN010042414.1:0-10386 GCA_004027915.1 Capromys pilorides | reverse complement strand
CTTATGGTCTAAATTAGGAAACTCTGTATGCTACATAATTTTTGGTCCCCTTCCCACAAGTATTTACTAGCTGTAACTTAATATCAGGTTATTAAGTAACTACCACTATGAAATTATCATCTAAATTACAGTTAAAAATCAAGTATCAGCCAGAGGTGGAACCAGGCACCTCAATCCCAGCTCTCAGAATGTCCAGCACGAGGATGACTTCAGCCAGAGAGAGCAACAACAGTGAGACACTGTCTCCAAAAAAATGTTTTAATAGATTCAATACATTTTTTAAAAAATTAAAAAATACCCTGTCTTCCAGGGATTATTTCTAGCTTTTGACTCACTCTTATAGCCAAAATGACAATTAGTTATTTTAACTTCATAAGCCTGTCTGGCTTCCGTTTCCATGTTCCCTTCCCACCCTTCTATACCATGATTTCCTTAGAGTTGAGTCATAAATTTTGTTGGCTGACACATGCATTCAAGAAAGTTGTATGAGGGGGAACTTCTGGTAATCAGAAGCCTAAAGTTTGCCATTTTGACCATGTCTCAGTGTACAGTTCAGCACTGTTAACTGTACTCACAGTGATATACACCAATCTCCCAAATGTTTTTGTCTTGCCAGCCTGAAACTCTGCCCGTTCAATGACTCCCGGCACCCACTTGTCCCCCGCCCCTAGCAATCAACATTCTTTCTATTCAGTGAGTTTGACTTCCCTTGATACTTGTGAGAATCCAGCAGAGAACCCTGACTCCTGTCGCTCCCAAGCCCCTTTTTTCCTGGGACCCTCTGACAGCGTTAATACCCCTTCTCTTGTACGCCAGCCAAGAGTGAACACACCCTATCCCAGCCCTTCCCCAGTGTCAGGCACACAGCGCAGTCATATTAGGTAGCAAGGACGAATGAATGAGTGTATGTGTCACTGTCCCCTGCTATCCTCCCGGGGGGCGTACTTAGAGTTTCTAGCCTGAGTTGGGCTAAGATGGGCTTCTGTGGCCAGCTGCTGATCCATACAGACAAACAACGTTCGCCTCACTCTGTCCTATGGAGAGGGCTGACTTAGGGCTTAGCAGAGGCAGAAAGCTCAGCCTAGCAGAGTGAAATAGGGGAGGTGAGTCTTGGAAGGGTGTCACCCCACCTCAGTGCTGGGGCCAGCAAGGCAAGGCTAGAGAGCCTCTGTGAAGCAGGTGATGATGTCACCACCGCATTGCCCAGAAGAGGGAAAGCTGTGCCCCTAGCCTGGAAGCATCCGAAGAAGAGAAGCTGTGGTAGCAGGACAGGGTGTTCCGGCTTCCCTCAGTAAGACCTGCGATCCTCCACCCGGGCTTCGCTTGAGTGAGACAAGGGGTTTGCCTGAGGCCCCAGGCCCTGGGCACAGCAGGTCTCAACAGGCCCCTTCTTTCCCAGTCTGTCAAGACTGACACAGTCTCTTGTGCCTCCACAGAAAGACTTCACCGTACGTGAGGAGCTGCAGCAGCAGGACGTGGAACGCTGGCTGGGCTTCATCACCTTCCTGTGCGAGGTGTTTGGCACCATGCGCAGCAGCACAGGAGAGCCCTTCCGCGTGCTCGTGTGCCCCATCTACACTTGTCTCAGGGAGGTAAGAGACACCCCTGCTGGATCAGGCCCGGGCCTGGATCAGGCTCGGCTCTGGGCCAGAACCTACCCCCCCACCCCCACCTCACCACCCCCCAACCCCATCCCCCTCCACACGCTCCCCCTTTCAGACTCTGCCATGGTTCAGACTCCACCCTGCTCCTGTGGAAATGGAAAGCCAGGTGGGAACTACCAAGTTGGACCACTTATAAAGGAATTGATCTTTTGCTAAAGAGAAATGTAGTTCCTCATGCTTCTTCTAAAGCTAGTTTTTTTATTTATTGAGTTTACCCAAAGTATTGTTAACTCAGGCTTTCCTAATTCCTAATCCAGAATACCTACTACAGAACGGAGGTATTATTTCAGTGAATGGATCTCAGGGTTGGATTGGTTTACCATTGGATTGTTTGTTTTAAAAAGAACATACCTCTAAGTTTCATCTGAAAAGGAATAAATAAGAATAACCAAGAAACTTCTGAGACACAGGAACTCCTTGGGGTACTTATCCTGCCAGGTGTTAGTCCTTGTGTTGTCAGGTCACTCTAGTTGCTCTGGAAGGATAGAACTGGAAGAGGTAAAAGTAGAAGCTAGGAGCCAGGTTGTGAACTGTTGTTGTTGTCCAGGGCCAGGCTGGTGGCTGGGAATACAGCCATGAATGTCAGGAAAGAGAGACGTTTGGGTTCTCCTTGTATTTTTTAGTTCAAGCCAACAGGACATGCTGACATGAGATGGAAGGAGGTCACCAGTTGCATCCTGGTGGATGTGTTTTCTGGAATAGCGAGTCCTGGAAAAGGAATGATAGCTAAGAGATGGTTTTCAGGACATTATATTTGGGTCACCTGTAAAGGTCTTTTGGGTAGCCCCTTGGCTGGTGGGTACAAGGGTCTGCATCTCTATGGAAGCAGTCACACTGGAGATAGGGAATTTACTCAGATGAAGTACCGTTGTGCACCTGGCTCAGGAAGCTGGGGGTGAGATAGCATTACCCCAGAAGAGTGTGTGGGTGGGTGGGTGGGTGGGGAGGGGGAGGGGAGGGGTTACAGAGGGGACAGAGGAGGTGTGAAGAAGACTTTAGAAGAGCCAGTGCAGACCTCCCAGCCTAGTAGCCTTCTGTGGCCTCCAGGACATAGAGAGGGGCAGCCTCTGGAAACCGAAGGATTGGGTCAGAAACATATGCTGGGCTTGGCAATAAGAAAGTGGCAGAGCCTAGGGGTCAGTGGAGGAGAGGGCAGGAGTGTGGGCAATCCTTTAGGAGGGCTTCAGAAAGGCAGCAGAGTCAGGGAGCTGGGGGGGGGGGCTGCAGGGAGGAGTAGGGCTAGGGGACACGTCTTATTTTGATTGGAAGGGGATAGTTGAGTGGCTTAAGTACAGCAGGGTACACTCGCAAGTGTTTCTAAGCTCCCATTTATAGGACAATAGTGTGTCCATTCCAGCCAAAAGCAGAGTGCAGGTCTCTCTGAGATACTGTGAAAACCCCAGCCTTTACCACTCCATGTGGGCAAACTCTGTTTTCCTCACCAGCATGCCTCAATTCAGACTGGCCTCCCAGATTCAGCCCCCAGCCCGTCCCCGCTGTGTTCCCTCTTGAAGGCCACATCGCAGCAGCAGCACCAACTGGGCAGGTAGCTTTGCCTTATGCATCCCTTTGCAGTGAATGGGAAGTACCTTTTTTTCTGTAAGTAAAGCACTGTCCCGTGGCCACAGGGGTTCTCCCGTCCTTGCCTGTGCCCCTGACAAATCACGTCAAAACAGGGAACAACACTGCCCAAGTACAGTGACCTGAATTGCCCCAGTTTTTCCCTATGCACAATCTAAACCCCCCACCCCACCCCATGGTACTGTCACCCGCTTCCCCAGCAGGAAGTGTGCTGCAGTGGGCTGAGACACTTCACACTGCCTGAGGGGGTGCAAACTTTCTGATGTGAGATCTGGAAGGTGCCAGGAGGTCTGCATGCACCAGAAACAGAGGGCCTTTCCTGATGTACCCTTATTTGGTACTTTAAGCTTTTTGGGGCAGTTTGATAAACACAGACCTGTACCATGCTTCAGTAAACTGAAGGAATAAATAAATCATATACAGCTTTTACCATTTTGTAAGAGAAAAAAACAGAGCCCCAGGCAAGGGTAGTATCCCTGGGGCCAAGCCCCTGCCTGGGTACAAATCCCAATTCTGTCAGCTTTTAGCTCTGTCATCTTGGGGGAAAGTTGGTCTCCTCTGAGCTTTCCTCATCTGCAAAGGGGACTCATGCCTCTTTCTGGGACAGAGTTTAGGGAGGACCTAAACACAGCAGGAAGAAGAAGCTGTGCACTAGAGAGACAGAGCCAAGAAGGCTAAGAGAACTCTGAGGGAACTTCCACTTGACTCTGAGAGCGGGGCATCTTCCAGGCCAATGGGCTTAGAGTCTGAGCACTTGCTCAATCTTAAAGGAGACAAGGGCTGAGAGCCCTGCCCAAGAACACGGAGCCAGTCCATGTCAGGGGTGCCCTAGAGCTCCTAAGCTTACCATCCAGGGCACCTTTCAGAAGAGACCTCAGCTTCCCCAGAATGAGGCTTTAAGAAAAGATGAGAACATGAAAAGGTGCCCTAGGGATCTTCTCAGTCCCTTGTAGGAATCTGAGCCTTTCCAGGTTCATGCAGACATCTGAATTCCTAAAGTTGCTTCATCTCTCTGTCTCTGTCTGTCTGTCTTTCTCTCTGTCACACACTATCTTTGTCTCTGTCTCTATCTCTGTCACACACTATCTTTCTCTCCGTCTCCCTCTCTGTCACACACTGTCTCTCGCTGTCACACACTATCTTTCTGTCTCTGTGTCTCTCTCTGTCACATACTGTCTCTTTGTCACACACTATCTCTTTGTCTCTCTCTGTCTCTCTGTGTGTATCTCTCTGTCTCTGTCTCTGTCTCTCTGTGTATATCTCTCTCTGTCTCTGTCTCTCTTTTGTATCTCTCTCTCTCTCTCTCTCTCTCTCTCTCTCTCTCTCTCTTTCTCTCTCTCTCTGTCTCTCATATCCAGGTCTCAAATCGGGTTGAACCAGTGCATGGAGATGTGAAGGGTTGAAAGCACTGTTGCCTACCCCCTGCTGGGAAATCTTAGGCTTTTCCCCTGAGGCCATGCAGATGGCTAACCCCAAATTTGTAGCACCCAACCTGCCTACCTAGCTCCCAGAACTACCCTGGGCCCACATTTCCAGCTGTCCACTAGAACCATCTTGCATGGAGCTCCTCTAACAGGATGGGAGAACTGTATCCCAAGTCCTCTTTGCCTAGTCCAGATGCTCATGGTCTCAGACCCGTCTTTCCTCCTACCTGTGCAGCCAGGCAGCAGCCCCACCCCCAAACTCAGCTCTCCTAATTGACTTTTCTCATGGTCATGGGCCACCAGCTCCTGCCCCTGCTCTGCACCCTCCTCACACCCACAGCCTCTGCCCCACCCCCTTTCCTTCCTGGCCAAGTCAAAGGGCAGACTCCCTGGCTAGCTGTGTGTGAAGATTCTCATTTAGAACAAACCTGGAGGAAGATACAAAGTCCTTGCAACTGGCCCATCTCAATGTCCTGCTCACAAAGGTCATTTTCATGTTTGGGCCCAGGCTTGTAGGTCTAGAGGGTACTAGGTCTCAGAGCTCCTGTCCCAAGGCAAGTCCCCTGGGTACATCTTCCCCACCAAAGGAAGTGACTCAGTAGCATTTTAACCAAATTGACCTAACCGTGCTCTCAGTTACTCGAACTTGAAATCTTAGAGTCATCCCCGTGTCTGTCTTCCTGGCCCAGGCCTTTCCTCACAGGCCCCGTCAAAGTCACCCCCTCTGTGACTCTCCCCAGTCCAGTCCAGACTTGAAACTCAGCACCAGACAACCCCTTCCGTACAATGTCTCTCACCCTCGTTGCATTTTTCCATCTTGCCTGATGCTGTGTTTAGTAACAGTATTAGCGCATCTCACTAAGTGGCAGACACTATGCAAATCCCTTTGGACGTTCTTTTCTCCTTTAATTTGCACAATACTCTGCAGATTATCATCTCCATTTTCTAGAGGAAAGTGGAGTGGTCACATAACCTACTCAGGGCCATGCAGCCATCAAGTGGTAAAGTCAATACAGGGATCTCTGACCACCCGCCTGGGCACGCTCAGCCCATAACTCAACACCTGCCTTGCAAGGGAAGCCCAGGAAATCTTTATGGAATTGATTTCAATTTTGCCATAAATAATACGTGCCATTCAGGGTTCCTTCTTGGAGGGATGGAGGAGGAGAATTTTCGGTGAGCCCTTTTATTGCTTAACAACAAATCATTTCTGCCAAGATGGTTTGCAAAGTGATGAAAGGGTTTTGTTGGTCAGCTAAAACTGTGTGTCCCCCTGCCCTGCTGTTTACAGCTCCTGTTTGCTTAGTAAACTTTTTTAAAAATTTATTTTTAAGATAAAATCTTACTGTGTAGTGCGTCCTGGCCTCAAATTCATGATCCTCCTGCCTCAGCCTCCTAAATGTTGGGATTATAGGTGTGCAGTATTATACTTGGCTTAGCAAGTTCTTTATTATTTTTTATTTTAAAAGAATTTATTGTGATGAGAACAGTTAACAGGTGCTCTGCCCTCTTAATGGATTTTAAATACAAATAGGGTATTGTTATCTGAAGGCACAGTGTTGTACAGCAGAGCTCTAGAATCTATTCATCTTGCATAACTGAAATTTCGTGCCTAGTAATTAACCACTCCCATCCTCCACTTCCCATCCCCCCATTTCCCATCCCCCCAGCCTCTGGAAACCTCCACTCTATTCTTCACATTGCCGATTTTGACTAGTTTAGGTACCTCATGTATTATCCCTGTTTCTGTCGCTATAACAAAATCTCTAACCCTGCACAGTTTATTGAGAAACAACTTTTACATAGCTCACAGCCTTGAAGCCTGAAAGTTCAAATAGCATGGCAGCAGCTCTCACTGGTGCTCTGCGGGCTGCACTGTATTGTGATGGATGACGTCATAAGAGAGACGGGGTGAGTGAGGTGAGCACACAGCCTGTGCTTTTCATAATAGCTGCCTCTCTCATGCAACTACTGTTAGTACTTATGGAGGGCAGCATCCCCCAGCGAGCTGATTATGTCTCACCAGGCCCCACCTCCTAAAGGTTGCACACCACCTCCCACCTTGGCAGCACTGGCAGCCAAGCTCCCACCACAGAACCCTTATGGATATGGGGTAAGCCACCTCCAAAGCAAAGTACCTGATGAAATGTGGTACATTTGTCCTCTTGTGACTGGCCTATTTCACTTAGTGAAAAGTCTTACAGGTTCACTGATGTTCCTGCATTGCATATTACTTCCTAAAAGGCCAAATAGTATTCTAAGTGTGCATATTTACCATATTTTCTTTTTCTTTCTTTCTTTCTTTCTTTCTTTCTTTTTTTTATTACTGCCGGCTCAGCCTGCTCTGGGGTGAGGCTGGCACAGCATGTGGTGCGGGGAATCAAACCACCATCCCTGTGGTTACCTAAGCTTTTCTAAGCAGGTGCTTTAGACTACTGAGCCATCTCACTGGCCCCCTATATTGTCTTTATAATTCCACTGATGAAGATTTTAGTTGTTTTCACATCTTGGCTTTTGTGAATAGCATTGTAATAAACATGGAGTGCAGACATCTCTTTGAAATCAGGACTCTAATTCTTTTTAATAGTCAAAAGTGAGATTGCTTGTTGACTTGGTTTTGGTATGAGATGAGAGTACAATATCATTCTTCCTTAGGTAGATACTCAGGGTTCCCAGCACCATGTTTAGAGAAACTTGTCTTTTCTCCAAACTGAGCTCTGGACACCTGGTTGAAGGGTAACTGACTATAAATGCATAGATTTACTTCTGAAGTCTCTATTCTGGTCCATAGATCTGTTCAAATGCTCATACTATATTGTTTTAATGACTATAGTTTGTAATTAGAAAATGTGATGTTTCTGGCTTTATTAATTGCTCAAGATTGCTTTGGCTATTTTGGGGTCTTATCTAGTTACATTCATACAAGGAGTGGAGATTTGCTGGCTGGATCAATGGGAAATGATCTTCAACCCTGCACCTTGGAAAGCTTTTAAATTATAAAATCTTAGACCGGGGGCTGAGGAGATAGCTCGATAGAATAAACGTTTGCCTGGCAAGTGCAAGGGCCAGAATTCAATCCCCAGTTCCACCAAAAAAATAAAAATAAAAATAAAATATTAGATAGGGCATGATGGTACACCCCTGTAATCCCAGCACTGGGGAAGCTGAAAACAGGAGGATCATTGAGTCCAAACTATGTAATAAGACCCTGTACCAAATATGTAAATGAAAAAAATTATAAAATATTCCTGTACAAATATGCCATTAAAATTCTCAAAAGGATTGTGTTGAATCTTTGTATAGTGTGGACCTTTTCATGATATTGCATTTTCCAATCCAAGATCAGAAACAAGACAAAAATGTACATTGTTACCACTTCTGTTCAATTTAGTCCTAGGTGACCTAGCCTGAGCAGCTGGGAAAGATAAAGAAATGAAAGACATCTAAGTCAGGAAGAAGTAAAATTGTCCCTGTTTGTAAATGACACAATCTCATATATTTAAAAAATCCAAATACATCCATGTCCCCTTTCAAAATCTATAGTTGATAAATTCAGTCAGGTTACAGGATACCAAATAGAAGACAGAATCAATTCTATTTCTTTTTCATTTATTTTTATTTTTATTTTAGGGAAAGGTCTATGGGGTGTTCAGGGTCTCACTACTAGATTGGACTCATAGTGTACAGCCTCCGAAGAGCTGGTATTATAGGCCGTGCCACCACACCCAGTCTCAATTGCTGTCTCAGCTTGCCCCAGGGGTGGGGGCCAGCAGGGCAGGCCAGAGGATCGAACCCCCAGCCCCTGCACCAGCTTGCAGGCACTTTAATCTGCTGAGCTACTTGGCCGGCCCTTTATATTTCTATATATGAATAATGAACTACCTGAAAAAATAGAAACAATCAATCCCTTTTACATACCATCAAAAACAATAAAATACTTAGGAACAATCTAAGGAGGTGAAAGATTCATACACTAAAAACTATAAAGCATCAATGAACAAGTTAAGGAAGAAACAGATGCATGGAAAGCTACTCCGTGAGCAATTTTTAATAGCATTTCTGTGTGCCTTTATCCTGTGCAGATCCTTAGCCAAACACAGGGGAAGATGAAACTGCTGTTTGGGTCCCAAGAGCATCCAGATCTGGTCGGAGGCAGCTTGCTTCTGAGCCGCCTGCCAAGGCTAGAGGTCCAGCTTGTCCACCACCTTCACTTCCTGACCCCACAAAGCTCTCCACTTCCTTCCACCGCTTCTCTGTCACCTCCTCCTCTGGGTTATCTGATGCCTGTCTCTTGGCCCCTGACTTCAAGAGCTTTGTTGGAAATTCATCTAGTGGGAATTTTCAACAGAGCTCCCAACGTTTCATCCTTTACCCTCCCAGCAGCCAACCTTCCCCTCTCCCTCCACTCCCTCAAGCTCCTGTCTAACCATAATTCACCTCCTGCCCTCATTGCAATCCTGCAGCCATAGCCAGAGGTCAGCAGTGAAGCCAGGGAAGGAGAGGGTGCTTTCTGACAGGAATTTCTCATCCCTCTTCGCCCACCTTTGACTCCCTCAAAGGGAGTCAAGTTCTCCCTCTCCCCCTCCCAAGGCCCCAGAAAACCCCATCTGCCCCCCTCACCCTGCGTCCTTCCTCTAGAAGGTGCCTGGGAGGGTGTCTCCCTGCAAGGGGCACCCCCACAGACACAGCCCGCTGGATGCCAGAGGAGGCAGCAGGCCTGAGGCTGGGAGGAGAGCCGAGGCCAGCCGAGTCAGGCTCCTCAGGAAATGAAATTGCTCTGTGCAACAATGAGTGAGCCACTTTTTTAACTTTTTGCGTGAGTGTGCATTCAATTGCTGGCATTGTTTTGGCTCCAGGGGAAATCTGACCTCGGAAAAGACTATGATGAAGTGGGTGTGGGTGGAGAGTCTGTGCTGTTTCACTGGGCTGAGAGGCAGGCAGAACATTCTTTGGGGCTGCTTTCCAGGGGGATACTCCTGCCCTCCCCCTGAGCAAGGTATGGGGCTGCTATGCGCTAGGACCAGGGCAGGCTGCGCTGGTCGGGGAGGCACTCGTACTAGGTATGGAGATTTCCTGGCTGGATCAATGGGAAATGGTCCTCGACCCTGCACCTCGGGAAGCTTTCACTAAATTACCAACTCCTAGACCCTCCTTGGACAAGTGAACCTTGTGGAAGCTTGGGGCAGGGGCTGGGGAGCTTTCCATGTGATTCCAGTGTGCGACCGAGGCCAGGGGACAGGAGCAGCCATGTCTTGGGTGCATTCAGTGAGCATGCATTGAGAGGTCACAAGCATTGTGAGAGGGGCCTGTGCTTAGGAGCAGAGACCTGAATCCTAGCCATGCCACGTCCTGGCTGTGGGTCTTCAACATACTGTTGTCCCCTTTCCCAGCTTTGAGTTTCTTATCTGTAACATAGGAAAAATATTCACCCTGCAGGTTTGTCTTAAGGAGTTAAGTAAGTAGGACGTTCACATGAAATGAGTGTCCTGCCCATAAGCTTTCATACTGTGTGTTGCTGTCAGTGCAGATCATGTCCTGGCATGGCTCAAGGGAAGTATCGCTTCACAGGAGGCCCCAGAAAACAAGATCCATTCTCCTAAATGGGTGTCCAAGCCCCTCCCCCAATCAGCCAAACTGCTCCGGTTTTATTTCCACAGAGGACCTAGCATTCCTGCAGCCCAAAGCCATCCTTCCTCCCCCTCCCCTCCCCCTCCTCC
>PVKN010042413.1:0-10389 GCA_004027915.1 Capromys pilorides | reverse complement strand
AAAAAAAAAAAAAAAAAAAAAAAGAGGCACCTGTACAATCTAAACACCAACACTCAGGCATAGTGGCACAACCCTGTAATCCCAGCACTTGGGAGGCTGAAACAGGAGGATCAAATGAGTTAAAAGGCCAGCCTGGGCTACATTTGAGCTCAAGGCCAGTCTGAACTACATAGCAAGACCCTGTCTATATAAATCAAAAATACATAAATGAATGAATAAAAACTGAACACTACTATTCCTCTGATTTTTTTTGCTAAAATCAAGTGTAAAACCGAACATTTAAACTAAAACATTTTTTGGATATTAAGTTGATAGGACATATGGCAGCTTCAGAATCTGCAAATGCTACTTCTAGCAAATGCAGACAGGTGCAGAGGACCTGGGTTCGATCCCCAGCTCTACAAGCCTCACCCGGCATGCCCTGACAGGATCCTCAGACATACAAAAAAAAAAAAAAAAGGCCCTCCATAACCCTACTTCTAGGGAAGTCAGGTTTAGTATGTGTCAAAATGGAAAAAAAAGAAAAGAATTTCTTCAAGTTGAAGAATTTATAATTTATCAAGCAAAAGTTAAATTATGTTGCTTATGCTACTGTTAAACATGGTATCACAATTAAAAAGAATAATCAAGCATGCTAACACAGAAAGATCTCCAATACTTCTCAAGTGAAAGAAGCAAGCAGTAGACGGATCATTTACTCAAATATTTAATAAGCCAGGCATGGTGGTGCACACCTGTATTCCCAGGACTCAGGAAGCTGAGGAAGGAGGACTGCTGTGAGTGTGGGGCCAGCCTAGGCTACACAGTGAGCTGAAGGCCAGCCTGAACTGCACAGCAAGACCTTGTCTCAAAAAGACAAAAAATAAGGGGCTGAGGAGATAGCTCAGTAGAATAAGTGCTTGCCTGGCAAGGTCCTAAGTTCAATCCCTGGAAACACACACACACACACACACACACACAATAATAATAATAATAATAATAATAATAATAATAATAATAATTCAATTAAACAATTAAATTAAGAAAAAG
The DNA here is from genome assembly GCA_004027915.1 of Capromys pilorides. Lineage (NCBI taxonomy): Eukaryota > Metazoa > Chordata > Mammalia > Rodentia > Capromyidae > Capromys > Capromys pilorides. The sequence continues at coordinate 9,360 of PVKN010042413.1, read as the reverse complement.
CAATATAGGAATTAGGAGCATACATGCATATACACACCTGTACCTATATCAATAACATGTATGGAGGTAGGAGGTTCATTCTCGACTGCTACCAACCAAAGACACAAATAATAAGCTCTGAGAAGGAATACAACTACAGGGCGCACAGAATAATTAACTTTTTTTTTTTTTCGGGACCAGGGCTCAAATTCACAACCTTGCACTTGCCAGGCAGGCACTTGTGCCACGGAGCTATCTCCCCAACCCCTATATTCATTTTCCTAAAATTATAGATAGGTAGGCAAAGAATCAAAAAGAATTCCTGACAGCAAAACACAGCATGCACCCTCTTAGCATTATGATTTTTATTTGAATAATGGGAGAAAATGAACTTACAATAACAATGCTGCCAGGACTGGAAGCTACAAGTTATACCAGTGCTGCCCCTTTTATTCAACCAGGCAAGACACTTATGCACTGTTAAATTAACCCACTACCCAAGTCCCCGCCCCCCAAAATACAAGTGACAACTCCTTCTGGCAGGGTACTAGGAATCGAACTCAGGAGCTTGTGCTTGCCAGGCAGGCCCTATGCCACTGAGCTATATCCACAGCTTGACAAATCTTTTTAAAACTCTTTACAAGCAACCCTGAATGGCAAAAGTGCAACTCTAGATACTAATTTTAGTACCTGTGCCTCTTAAAATCCCATAATTTGGGCCGGCGAGATAGCTCAGTGGTCTAAAGCTCCTGCTTAGGCAAGCTCAGGCAAAGCACAGGGACCTTGGTTTGATCCTGGCACCACGTGCCACACCAGCCCCACCCCCAGGGTTGGCTGAGCGGCCACAAAAACAAACAAAACAAAAAATAAACGTCATTTGTAGCTGGGGCTGCAGCTCAATGGTAGAGCACCTGCCTAGCATGCGAGCTGCCCTCGGTCAGTGACGGCAAGGCTTTTAGAGCTTCCAGTGATAACAAACAGCTTCTTCACCACTGCCAAAATATAAAAATTAATTCCCATAATTTGGGGGCCTAAGACCCCAGATGTCTGTGTCTGCCACCTGTGTTTCTCAACAAACAGCTGTTGATCTTTCACGGCCCGGATTCACGTCCCACCTTCTCTATATCCATCCGTCGATTGCTAAGAGGGTGAATCGCTCTTCAATCACTGCGGAATAACTACTTAGGCACTGTACCAGGCTTTGAAGATGGAAGCACGCAAAACAGGACAAAACACTACCCTCTTCCTGGAGATTACAGTCTACTGGGGGAGACGGGCATCAATCCCGTAATCACACAGTAACCGGGGGAAAAGCCCACAGCTGAGCGAGGAAGGCGGCGCCCAGTGAGAACCCATTAAAGGAACATGTTAGTTAACACTGTTTGTGCCCTTACTATGTGCTAACGACATCGTCTCTATTTTTATTCCCACTTTACAGTGAGAGCTGAGACCCGACTAGGTTAAGGAATTACCCAGGTCACACTGAGTAAGTAATAGAGGAGCTGCGATCTGGGGTCTGCATAATGAAACAAAACCTGTAAAGTGCACGACACAAAATAAACGCTCCATCAACCCTCGGGACTAGCTTTACGCCGCTATTATTAAGGATTACGGTCCTCAGGAGAGGGCCCGGCACGATTCACGTGGGTCCGTCTCCCACGCTCAGGACCACGCACAGCCACGGAAGAGAAGGCAGGATCTGAGGCTGTAACAACACTCAGTTGCCCAGACGATAAATAATCCAGCCAGACGCAAACCTGTCCCCACCCCCCACCCCCCAAAAGCCAATTACGCGTGGCCCGTCGTAAGCGCTGTGTTCAGCGACGCTGTCAAGTTATCTCTACCTTCCGCGGTCATCGAGAATCTGAGGAGGCCCGAGGCCGCAGACGCCCGGCGGTTCCGCTAAGTGCACGGAGGCGCCTCTCACCTGCAGCAGCGGCAGCAGCAACTGGTTGAGTCTCCGCCGCTCCATGAGGCCGACGGCGCCCTCGCCCGTGCGGCCCATTTCGTTCAGCAGCACCAGCACCGCGATCTTATACGGCGTCACCCAGTCCTTGATGCCAAAGACATTAGCGTGCACCACTCCGTTCGTCATCATGGGATTGAAGTAGAGGCTCTCGTGGACGCTGGCCATGGCGGCCCGCCGAGACTAAGTCTCGGAGACACGCCACGCGCCAAGCCCAGCCGCTGCCGCAGGACCTGGCACAGCTGGAGCTGCACTTCCGCCCGCCAGCACGGTATCCCAGGAAACAGGCGTGTTCGCCCTCTCGGTATGCCGTCGGCCAATGGAAGAGCACATGGGAGAGCTACAACCAATCATAACCTCCAATATTGCGAAGAAGGGGTGGGGTAAATGTGGTGCACCCGAAGGCTGATTCCCTACAGAAATTCTCGCCAAAGAAGAACAGGTTCCCAGGCAAGAGGAACAGGGATCCGGTGCGAAGTGGGCATAGATCTACCCAAAACTGAAATGGCTGGGCGCTCATCTGTTCTTTGAATTTGAAGAACAGCTCATGTTGAATTTTAAATGATTGTGTTTTAAAGCAACGAAATTAAATTTTCACCTTTATTATTTGTTTTCTGTCTCTTTTTTGAGACAGGGATTTACCATATAGTTCAGCCTGGTCTTGAATTCACTTTGTAGCTTAGGCTGCCCTCAAATTCCCAGAGAGCCTCCTGTTTCAGTCTCCTGAGTGTTGGAATTACAGGCGTGCTCAACCATGCCTGGCTAGAATCTTACACTTTTTTTTTTTTTTTCTTTTTGGCGGGACCAGGGTTCGAACTCACGACCTTGCACTTGCCAGGCAGGCACTTGTGCCACGGAGCTATCTCCCCAGCCCCTAGAATCTTACACTTTTGTTACCATACACAATTACTGTATTACTGTCCTTTACTTGTAAACAGAGAAACTGGCCTTTTGCGAGGTGCTCCATATTGAAGTACTCTCTTTGCCTCTGTTTGAGTCTCCTTTCCCTTTTATGAAAACATACACTAACATTAGTAGTAATATACTTGGATTAAATGATGTGTGAAAGAGCTAGGGAGACAGCTTAGTAGAATGAGTGCTTGCCTGGCAAGTGCAAGAGCCTGAGTTTAATCCCCAGTTTCACCAAAATAAATAAATAGATAGATAGATAGATAGATAGATAGATAGATAGATAGATAAATAAATGTGCCCCCAAATGATGTGTGAAGTCCGCTGTGCCGGGCCAGGCATGGCATGTGACAGGGTGGTGCCCCAGACGTTAAAAAACTTTAGTGGTAGTCAAGGAACAAAGAAAATGGAAAGATTGGGCCAGTGAGATAACTCAGCAGTCTAAAGCGCCTGCTTAGGCAAGCTTAGGCAACCACAAGGACCATAGTTCTATCCCCGGCACCACATGCTGCGCCAGCCCCACCCCCAGGGCAGGCTGAGCCAGCCATAACATGAATAAATAGATACATAAATAAATAAAGTTTAAAAAAAAAGAACTAAGTATGCTTTTTGTGATTTGCCTTGTGCTAGCTGGCTAAGTCTAATTTTAAACATGTCTAAATTTTAGAATTTGAATATATATGGTCACTTAATATTTGTTAAGCAGTGTCATGGTTTGGAGTTTTACTAGGAGAACAATACAACATAAGAAACATCTTTTATAAGATTATTTTATAATCACCCAAAGAGTGCAGGAAATCTGTCCACACACTAAAGACCACAGAATCCGGCGGAGGGCCTGGATCCCATGGTCCATCCTGCAGGAGTCCAGCTGAAGTTCCAGGGCCCATCACTGTGCCTCCCACAAGACCAGCTGGAGGTCCAGAGCCCACGACGGTGTCTCATGCAGGCCTGCCTCACAGATGTGCGCTGGGAAGGCCCGGGGGTCAGTGGTGGAAGCTGGGAAGTCCCTGCCAGTGGATGAAGGCTCTGAGCCGTCCTCAGCAACAGCGAGGTCCTGAGCTCCTCCTGCAATGAGGAAAGCTGAGCTCCTGTCAGGAAGGCCTGCGTGCCAAGCTTCTCCAGAAGGCTGAGCAGCGCGCCACCTTCCCCTCCAGAGCCAGGAGGCGATGCTCAAGGTGAGGACCAGAGCTCCCAAAGTGAACCACAGCCATCCTCAGTGACAACGAGGTCCTGAGCTCCTCATCTGATGAGAACAGCCGAGTTCACCAGCAAAGCCAGCAGGGCAGCCCAGGAGAACCGGCAGCCTCTGCAGCTTCCCTAACAGCCTCCCCCTCTTCCTCTCCAGTTCTGCCTCTTCTCCTGCCTGCAACAGTGCTCAGGGGGGCCTCCCACACCCAGCACCATGCTGGTTCCATGCAGCTGGGTGTAACAAGCTGACCACCCATGGACAATACACCACAAGCCCTAACCCCCGCCACCCATATAGTTCCCACTTCTTAGTGGAACCAGCTGTGACTGTAATTTCCTAATATTTGAAACCAATTTCAGAACTTAACTGGTCAAGGCATCAAAGAGATGATTAAAATAGATGGGAAACACCTATAGCCTTTTTTAATGGCATCTTAAAGACACTCTTATTTCTACTGGAGCTCAGGGTGTAAAATGTGTATGATTGCACACTTTGAGGGAATGGTTAGCCCGTTCTACTCAGGCCAAATTTACCAAAATATGCAAGGTGGTTGGCCTGGCATGGTGCTACATACCTGTAACCCAGCACTGGGGAACCTGAGGCAGGAAGATCACTGAGAATTCAAAGCCAGCTTGGGCTGTGTAGTGAGACATTGTCTCAAAAACAAGCCAACAAACAAACAAACTGGTTTTACTTTTCCCAGGGAAAATATTGGTGCTCCTGCTTCTCATAAGGTTCCAGAGATTCTGAGAAGTATCTATTTAATCTGAAAAACTGTGTGATTCTTCCCCCCCACCGCGGGACTGGGGTTTGAACTCACGATCTTGCATTTGCCAGGCAGGCACTCCCCAGCCCCAACTGCCTGATTCTTGTACTCTATTTTTAGGCTCTTTTCTTTTCTTTCTTTCTTTTTTTTTTTTTTTTTTTTGTCTTTTTGAGACAGGGTCTCGCTATGCAGTTCAGGCTGGCCTTGAGCTCAGTTCTGTAGCCCAGGTTGGTCTCGAACTCACATTGATCCTCCTACCTTAGCCTCCCGAGGGATTACAGGCATGTGCCACCACACCTGGCTATTTTCAGGCTCTTAATGGCCTTGAATGACAAAAATAATTAAATTGCCAGAGGACTTCTCTAATAATCAGCTCATTTTAAGACCGTTACATGTATTTTATGCATTGTGTGTGCGGCAGAGAGGAAGGAAGGAGGGAATCTCTTTCTCAGGGTCTTAATTTGTGTCAATTAAAGAATAAAAGAATGGACTTTAGAGCTGGGCGTGGTGGCGCATGCCTGTAATCCCAGCACTAGGAAGGCTGAGGCAGGAGGATCAGTGTGAGTTCGAGACTAGCCTGGGCTACAAAAGTGAGCTCAAGGCCAGCCTGAACTGCATAGTGAGACCTTGTCTCAAAAAGAAAAAAAAAAAAAAGAATGGACTTTAAAATTGTTTTCTGCAGTGTGGGGGAGCCCAAGGCCAGCGCTGTGCCTCTGAGCTACACCCAGGCCTACGAATGAGTGTTTTCCCAGAAGAGCCCCACAGTCCCAGCAAAAAGATGAGGTCCATTCGTTCAGTGAGCCGGGGCATGATGGTGCGCACCTGTAATGCCAGCGCTGGGAAAATAGGCCAGGCTCGAGGCCAGCTTGCCCTGCGTAGTGAGCCACCATCCCCAAATCCTTCGAGCAGAATCCCTGTGCTTGCTAACTATTTCTGACCTGGCTCCCTCCATCCCACACCAGCCCCGGGACAGGTGTTCAAGGAAACTACAGTTCAACCTAATTGATATCACGGGGCAAGAGCTTTAGTAAAATATTTCAACTAGCAGAAGAGCAGTTTAGAGTTTCAGAACTGTTTCCATAACTAATATTACTATGTTTGTATGAGAAACTTATGCCAAGAACCCTGGATTTGGCGATGTTCGTGCCAAAATTCTATCTGTCTGTCTGTCTGTCTGTCTGTCTGTCTATCTATCTATCTATCTATCTACAGTATGAGATATTGAAGCCAGAACCTTTGCACTGAGCTATATCCTCTGGCCAGCCGGATAGCTCAGTGGATTAAAGCGCCTGCTTAGGCAGATGCAGAGGTCAGAGGTTTGATCCCCAGCCTGTCGTGTTGGCCCTGCCCTTGGGCGCGCTTAGACAGCAATTGAGACTGGGCATGGTGGCACTCACCTGTAATCCCAGCTCTTGGGAGGCTGTAAACAGGCAGATCACTATGAGCCCAATCTAGTATCGAGACCCTGAACACTCTGTCCCTGTAGACCCTTCCCCCCAAAAAACAAATATAAAAACAGGAGAATCACTACAAGTCTGATCTGTATAGTGAGACCCTATAGACCTTGCACTAAAATTAAAAAAAAGAAAAGAAATATTTTGGTAAGTCGTCCACACCATCATGGGCTCAAACTTGTGATCCTCCTGCCTCAGCCTCCTCCAGTGATGGCACTGTAGGCAAATGCCACCGCTCCCAGCTTGTTTTATGTTTAAAGGTGTTTCTGGCAAGCCCTGGAAAAACTGAGTACAACAGAGAAAATGTTGGAGAGGGTTACACACACACACACACACACACACACACACACACACACAGTGGTGTCACATCTCCTAGTGGTAACAAATTCAGCTCAGGTTCTTACTGAGTTCTTGGTCTGGGTCAGTTAGGGCCAGTTAGACCTAGCAGGACGGCAAAATGTAAAGCTGCACAATAACAAGTGTCGGCAAGGACGGGGAGGACGTGGAAGACGCAGCGACGCACATGCAGCGGGCGCGGTTTTGGGAGGTGACCCAGGGCTATGGCCAAGTTTTCCATTTCCTCCAAATGCTGGACGCGGAGGTTAGAGTCTAACACAGCAATTGCTCTCATGGTATACGATGGAGAGAATTAAAGCCTCATCTTCTCTGCAGACGTCCACTTGCAGTAGTTTTCGTAATAGCCACGGAGAGGACTCAGTGCGAATATGCCTCAGTACAGGAGCAGCTAACCAGTATGGCGCTGATTTCTACCGTGGAATATTATTCAGGAGTAAAAAGGAAAGAAGTTCCGACACATGCTACAGCACGGATGAACCTTAGCGATCCTACACTAGAGGAAAGGTGCTAAAAAGCACATCATAGGCAGCTCCGAAATGCCTGGGACATGAGGACCCACAGAGACCGGGCAAGTGTGTGGCTTCCAAGGGGCGGAAGGAGGTGGAGCCGCAAGGGGCCGCGAGTGAGTCCCGAGTTTTCTCCCGTGTTGATGAAAAAGGCTTTGGAAGTTAGAGGTGACGCTGCACATTGTTGTGAGTGTGACAAAGGCCACTTGATTGTACCCCTAATTGGTGAGTCATAGGGGCGGGATGTAGATCTTTGTGTCTGAAAGGCCCCAGGTTCAACTCCCAGCCTATTGTGGACACTGAATTTTTAAAAAATTATTTATGGAGTCAGGAATAAGATTTGTGGCACAGGGCCAGCGAGATGGCTCAGTGGTCTACAGCACCTGCTTAGGCAAGCTTAGGCAACCGCAGGGACCACAGTTCAATCCCCGGCACCACGTGCTGCACCAGCCCCACCCCCAGGGCAGGCTGAGCTGGCTATAATGTAAATAAAGTTTAAAAAACAAATTAAAAAATTACTAAAAAAAAAAAAAAAAGATCAATGGCACAGCAGCTATCTGGCAAGTGCAAGGTCCTGAGTTTGATTCCCAATACCATATATATATATATATATATATATATATATATATATATATGCCAGTGAATACCTGTAGCCACAGCACTAAGGAGGCTGAGGCAGGAGGATCCCTGGAATTTTGAAGCTAGCCTGAGCTACACAGTGAGTTCAAGGCCAACTTAGACTATAAGCAAGACCCTATTTCAAAAAACTATTTAAATAAGTAAGGCATAATGGTGCACACCTGTGCTGCCAGCACTTGGGAGGCTGAGGCAGAAGGATCCAGGTGAGTTCAAGTCCAGCCTGGACTACATTGCAAGACCCTGTCTCAAAAACAGTTGGAGGGAAAGGTGGGTGAGACAGCTTAACAGACTAAGCGCTTGCTTAGGCAAGCACAGGGACCAGGGTTCAATTCCCGGCACCACACACCACGCTGGCCCCACCCCTGGGCTTGCTGAGCTGGCCACGCAGACTGAGCGTGGGGACGCACGCCTGTCATCTCAGTGCTGGGGAGGCTGAAAACAGGAGGATCACTTTGGGTCTGAGCTGCGGAGTGAGACCCAGTACCAAATACGTTTTAAAAAAGAACAGTTGGAGGAGCCGTAGTTTCACCTCTTTGAATCCACTTCCAACCATCTTGATTTTTCTTTTGAGACCAGGTCTCCTTAAGTCACTCGCTTAGCCAGTCTAGGCTCACACTTGTGATTCACCTGCCACAGCCTCCCCCAGGGTCCTGAGACTCCATGTGTGCACCACCACGGGCAACTCACATTCTCCATACTCTACGACTCAGTTACTCTTCTCTTGTTGGACAGATACCCGACATTCAAAATTAGGGAATGAAAGGTTGATTTAGCTCACAGTTAGTGGAGGTTTCAGTCCATGCTCAGCTGGCTCCAAAGCAGAGCGGCCCAAGGCAGAGAGCAACCTTTCCTGGTGGCAGCAAGGAGCTAGAGAGCAAGTGCTTGCCTAGGGACGTGCAGGGGCCAGAGTTCGATCCCTGGCCCTGCCTGCCACTCTCGGGTGAACTGAGCCGGCAGTGGAGTCCAGGTGTGGTGGCGTGTGCCTGTAATCCCAGCACTTGGGAGGCAGGAAACGGGAGGGTCACTATGAGTTGGATCTGCGTAGTGAGATCCTGCACACACACACTAAAAAGCGAGAGAGCAGAGGGAGAGGCAGCAGCTCAAACAGCGAGCTTCTCTTCTTTCCTTACGTTTAGTGCAAGTTACCTGGCCCCGGGCAGGTGCAGCACCTACACCCACAATAATCAATCGCAGACTCCAGAAGCCACCCACTGACTGCATGAGGCTTTGGGGGAACCCATAAACCATATGCGCAAACCATAATGCTCTATCAGTAATATATTTCCTTGTAACTTGAAAAAATAAAGTCAGAGGGCCGGCGAGATGGCTCAGGGGTCTAAAGTGCCTGCTTCAGCAAGCTTAGGCAACCGAAGGGACCACGGTTCAATCCCTGGCATCACGTGCTGTGCCAGCCCCACCCCCAGTGCACGCTGAGCTGGTCATAACATAGATAAATAAATAAATAAAGTTTAAAAAAAAGAAAAAAGGAAGTCAGAAAGAGCAGAAATAGCAAAGTAGACTGTTATTCCAGTCCAACAGCAAACTCCATATCATTTTGACGTATCACAATCATTGCTGAATATCCACTGTCG
>PVKN010042412.1:0-10399 GCA_004027915.1 Capromys pilorides | reverse complement strand
TGAATGATCTGAAAAATAAATCATCAAAATCTACAAACCTGTCAACATCAGTGGCGTCTCCACCCACGGCATTCTGCCAGTGAACAGGAAGGAACTCCACTCTACTTATCTTCCCATCATCTAAAGATTTCTTGAAATGTGTTTGCAGCAATTTGAGAGAAACCACTCTAAAATCATCCACTTAAAAAAAAAATCAAGTAAGATAAATTAATTTCATTAAGTTGTTCCATTTTGCCAGTTAGCAATTACCTTAAAGACACTAGTTCTTTTTATGACATAATTTCTAAAGATGATGAAACATCAGTAAAAATATACTATAAAACATTAAGAAGCTCTTTCCAGCTTTTGATTATTTTAGAGGAATGTATAAATACCTGGAAAAATGAGTTCAGCTACCATCTCTGAAAGAGACATAGCACACTGACTGGGTAAGACCAGAAAACCAGAATCAAACTATATGCTGCAATATTCCAGCTTCACCTCCAAATACATATGTATGAGGGTAAAAATACAATAAGTGCAAGGTCTTTTACACATACCAAGTATTTTGAAAATACAAACTATTACTACACAGAAAGAGTTAAAAAATCTTCAAAAATATAAGCCAATCAGATACACTGACCTCAATATAAATCAATTTACTGCACTGGTGCTCCAGGTTACTGGAAGAAGAGGCTGTCTATAAGAAATGCTAAATTGTTTTCTAGAGTACTTCTAATTCTTCAGAGTCTAGGATTTTATGAGTATTAATGTCATAATAGTAAATCACATACAAATTAATACTTCTAGTTGAGCATATAAATCTCCACTTACAGCCCCATGACAAGTTGTATGCAGTTGGGAACTGAGAATTAAGAGCCATTAACTCTCAGATCATTCAGTGAAGTAAAATGAGTAACAGAATCAAATGCACTGGTACACACCAGTAATTCTAGCACTCCTGGATGTTGAGGTAAGAACATCAAAAGTTCTGAGTCTTATCTGAGCAACTGAAGTGTTTGACAAGACCCTGTCTCTAAATAAAAATAAAAATACTGTACTATACCTAGGGGTAGGTCTGTATAAAGGTGCTAGGTTCAATCTCCAGTACTGGAAAAAAAAAAAAAAAAAAGGACCAACACTTACCACATTCAATAATGCTTCTAAATCGCAAGTCACACACAGGCCCAATGCCATGTACCATGAACACCACATGGTCAACCTGAGGCATTTCGCCTATTAAAAAAATAGATACATATGTATGCATACAACATAGTGATTTATCTCAATTCTTTTCTTGGGAAAGGAGTACAATAGTAGGAATCAAACCCAGGGACATGAACTCTATCACTAACCAGTCATTTTTTAAACAAAATTTTTCAGATAAGTTCTCACTAAACCGGCCAGTTAACACTCCAACTTGTGATTGTCCTGCCCCAGACACCTCACTCCTGAGATTATAGAAGTGTACTACCACACCCAGGTTAATTTATTTCTTAAATAGAAAAATTGTTAACACTCCTTTTATCATAAAAATGGCCAAAGAAATTCATGACCCTCTCAAGCGAGTTTCACTGTCCTCTACCAAATTAGAACGATTGTCTATGTAGGTCAATAAAAATGAACTAGAGCAAGATGTGGAAGACTGCTGCTGAAGGCTGCCATCATATGATAATCAGAAGTTCTGAGCCTACAAAGGCTCCATAATGGTGTGATGTAGGGCCAGCCAAATAGCTCAGTGGATTAAAGCACCGACAAGCAGGCACAGGGGCGGGGGTTGGATCCCCAGGCCTGCCATGCTGGCCCTGGCCCCGCCCCTGGGGGGCAATGAGAAGGCAATTGAGACTGGGAGTGGTGGTGCGCGCCTATAATCCCAGCTTTTGGGAGACTATAAACAAGTGGATCACTATAAGTCCCATCTAGTAGTGAGACCCTGCACACCCTGTAGACCCTTCCCTAAACTATAAAAATAGATAGACACCCTGTAGATCCTTCCCTAAACTATAAAAATAAATAGATAGATAGAAAGATAGATAGATAAGATTTAAAAGGGGGCCTCTGGGTTAGCTTAGTTGTTTAAGCATATGCTCAGGAAAAAGTAGTCAGGTTCAGGGGACCAGGGTTCGATCCCCAGCTCAACAAGCCTTACCTGACATGCCCTTAAGGCAGCCTGACCCAGCCAAAAAAAAAAAAAAAAAATCCTTCATAATATCGTGATCTTTTCAGAACTCCCCAAAGCAGGGTGCTCAGTGGTAGAGGACATACTCCCCAAGGCATCTCACATGCTTTCAACCCCTGGCTCCAATAAATTAATTAAATAAATAAGTAAAATCTCCCCAAAGCACTAATTGCTTCTCCACATGAAGAATTCACAACTACAAGAACATCTCTACATTAAAGTTATTTTTAACACTACTTCATATTTCATATCTATTTTATAATTTTATTAGATAAACATGAATTGTAAGTAATTATAAAAATAAAATCCATTCAAGAGTGTGAGCAGGGAAGCGTTAGCATATATACTAGAGCAGCGGCTGCCAGACTGTGGCACAGTGCTACTTGTCTACGTAAATACAGTTCTACTACAGCACAGTTCATACCACAATGGCAAAGCTCAGGAACTGCAGCACAGTACTTTGCCTGTAAAGCCTAAAATCTTTGGTGTCTGGCTCTTCATAGAAAAAGTCTGCTAACTCCTATACTACAATAATACAAAGTAGTGAGGCATGAAAATACAACCTCAAAAGCTTAGCTCCCCAAAGTTTTGCTCCAAAATACATATTTTAGAAGCTACATTGTTTGATTTGTAGATCAAAGAATTGCAAATTAAAAAAACAAAGATGTGAAGTAATAGAATCAAACAGAAAGTAAAAGGTTTGAGGACACAGTTCAGCAATAGAGCATTTGCCTAGCACGTATGAGGAGGACATGGATTTCATCACTACTATCACCAATGTTAAAAAAGGTCCAACAATAGCAAACAGGCTGAGGAGGGTAGGAGAGGGGAACAGGCAGGCAGGCAGAAGCAAGCCAAACTGGCAGATTTCTGCATGGTATGATAAGCAATCCTATTAACTACATTTTTTTTTTTCATCATTCTAAAGAACAATGCTAAAATACTGAAGCATACTTCACTCAAACTATACACACCATCAGGAATTTCATCAAGGCTGTCATCAACCCCACGCTTTACAACCCTGGGCCTTGTCTGTCCATCTTGTGTGGTCCCCCACTCATCAGGCACTGAGGAAGGCTGGAACTGAACAATAACCTTCAAAATACAACAGGATTACAACAGAGTTCATTAGCAAATTCTTTGCTACAATGGCTAAGTATGGTATTTTAATACATAGTAAACTTTGTTTCATTAGTTAATAAATAGTTCACAGATAGTTTATAAACCAAGTAATAGTACTGTTTCTCCAAACCAACTTTGTAAGAGAACCACTAGTAATAACCCTCAAAATTAAACAAATCAATATCGCCATTTCCAACACTTAAGGTGGAAACTCAAACAAACAAAACACCCTTGGTTTTTAAAAACTAACATAAAACTCCAGGTTCACACATTAGAAATCAAGGACTATCTGGGTGCAGTGGCATGTTTATAATCCTAGCTACTCTAGAGGTTGAGGCAAAAGAGCAAAAGCCAGCTACACAACTCAGCCAGACCTTATTTCAAAATAATTTAATTATCTAATTTAATTCTTCAAAGAGCAGAAGAAATAACTCAGTGTTAGAGCACTTCCTCAGCATGTCTGAGGTCCTAAGTTCAATTCCCTGTACCACCAAAAGAAAACAGAACTCAAGGACAAGTTGTTTATAATTGAGGAGTCTTTGTCTTATACTCACAAGTGAAACAAAATCCTTTAAAGGGCCAAATTCCTAATTATAAATATAGTATTTCATTTTTTCCTTTTTTCTCCAGTATTCAAGGAACACTGACTTAGATCCTACCCATCCATCTTTTACACAGGACCTCACTAGGTAGCCCAGTCTGACCTTGAACTCAAAAATAAAAGCTTTTATTTTTCACTTCATATCTTTTATATTGTTTAAGCTTATATTGTTTAAATTGTATATTGTTCAAATTTTATATGAGCATTTTTATTTTTTATGTATTTCCCTATCATTAAGGACAGAGATATGTTAAGACTTACTTTTATATTCTTTTATATTTTTCTATAAAAATAAAAAGTCTATGAGCTGGTTGTGGTGGCTCATGCCTGTAATCCTAGCACTTGGGAGGCTGAGGCAGGAAGATCACTAAGAGTTCAAGGACAGTCTGGGCAACAAAGTGAATTCAAAGCCAGTCTGAACTGTACAGTGAACCCTAAGAATGAATAAATGTCTTTGCTCTGAGAAACTACCATATGCCAAGCCCTATACTTTTGCATAAATTATTTCAACTAACATATGACTCTAAGAGGTAAATAGTACTACAGGTGAGAACCTAGAGCTCAGGGGTTAGGGAAGATAGCTCCATGGCATAAGTGCCTGCCTGGCAAGTACAAAGTCGTAAGTTCAAATCTTAGTCCCACACAAAAAGGAAAAAAAAAAAAAAACTACAAAAAACAAAGCCTAAACTGTGTAATGAAACCCTTCATAAAAAGATACACACACGCACACACACACACACACACAAACACACACACACGCACACACAACCTAGAGCTCAGAGAAATTTAGTAAATGAAAAAATTAAAATATTCCTAATAAAATAGGAGACAAATATGGTAGTGCACAGCTATAATCCCAGCTATTCAGGACTGAAAGGAAGATCACAAGTTTGAGGCCAGCCTAGGCAACTTAGCAAGATCTGCCACAAAACAAAGCGGAAAGCACCCAGGATGTAGCTTTGGAGCATAATCCTCACAGAAGTGAAGGGACAGGAGGGAAAAGGAAGGGAAGAAAGGGGAGCAGCCTAAAGTAAAAAAAGAAAGGATGAATTGCACTTGAAAGGTTAAAACAAGCCATCATCAACAACAGGCCAGCAAATTATGGCCTGCAGGACAAATCTGTCCCACTCCTGCCTCTTTTTATAGAGTTTTATTGAGCACATTACAGCTCCTGGTTTACATACTGTCTTCTGGCTGCTTTCACAACAGTGGCAGAATTAGTGGCTGCAACACAGACCACATGACCGGCCATGCCTTAAATTATTCATTCTCTGGTCCCTTACAGAGCTGAGCAACTTCTAATCAAGCGAAAAAATATATATCAAGCTACTTTTATGGTGTAGACCAAGTTTCAGTTAACACATTCATAAAACAGAAACTTTACCAAGACAACTTAAATTGTTTTTGTAAAAGCAAGCTATATAGCATGTACAGGTACATATTCTCTATGATGACTATGATCATTATATATATCTAAAATGTACCAACCAATAAGATCTGATTGAAAAAAATCGTGTTTTTGTGCAGAGGCTAAGTTTAACTGCTTCACCTTGATTGGCCGGCAGCCTAGAGGATTTGTAAAGCACACTTCAGGCAGTATTTGGGTGGGTCCTAGAGGCCTCACCCTGGGTTCATGCATGGTCTCAAGTCCCCTCCTCTCTGGTCCTACTTCCCTGCTCTGCTTCCCAGCTACCACAAGTAAGTACCTCTGCTCCACTGCCATATGTCTGCTCTGGTGCCACCTGATTATGGACTATGTACCCTGAAACTGTGAGTTAAAATAAACCTCTCCTCCCTTAAATTGTGGATGTCAGGCATTGTGTTCCACTAACAAAAAAAGCTGACTGATACTACAATCAATTACAATACAATCAATTACAATACACTATTTTAAAAGCAGTACCCTTCTTATATACCCCAACTGCAGACAATACTAAAAATGAATGTTTATCAAACACATAAAGCAAAGCAACTCTTAAAACATACCTAACACTTTAAAATCTTCAAAAATCCCATTACCTTTGGATTGTGCATAACAATAGTCTCTCCGCTTGGAAATTCTAATCTTCGGTGCCACTGATTTGTGGTTACAGCTTTTTTATATTCAGCCTAACAAAGAAAACAACATATAATCCTGTTTGATAAATCTATATTATATCAATAAAAAGTATACAGAAAAATTAAAATCATAATTGTGGCAAAACTAACAGTAAACCAGCTCTAATGTACTGATAATCATTTTTATTAGCTTACACGTATTTATTTAAATAATTACTCTCAATCACTCCTAATATTATCCTCATTATACAGAGGAAAAAGCCAAGGTTTGGACAGTGTATTGGTTTTCCAGGATTGCTGTCATGAGTAGCTTAAATTTACTGCCTTCATAGTGCTAGAGATGTGAAGTCCAAAATAAGGAGTTACCAATGATCCCTCTGAAGCCTATAAGGAAACCCTCTTTGCCTCTTTCTACCTGCTGCTGTTGTCTTCAATCTTTGACATTCCTTGGTTTGCAGCATGACTCCAACCCTTACCTCAGTTGTCACATGGCCTTCTTCCTGTCAGTCTCAACATAGCTGTCTTCTTACAATGAGGTCATACTCAAGTATGACCTCACCTTAGGTAATTATATTTATGATGACCCTATTTTCAAAAAGGTTATATTCTGAGGTACTATGAGCTAGCACTTCAACACACTTCAAGGCAGAGTAAGGACAGAGACGTGGTTTAATCCATAATAAACATCTAAAGTACTGTACATGTTTATAGAAGACTACACAACTGCTGTGCAGCAAAGGCAGAACTGTGGTGCCCTCCTACCTGGGACTTTCTGCCTCCAAACTCTACTGTGCCACCACTTTCTTGCTTTTTCTTTCTTCAACTACACCACTCTGCTTTCTGTAAAGCACACATCTGAAGTGGGTCTCTTAGGATAAGATTCAGCAGGAGGCAAGAGGAAATCACTGACACAATCAATATACATACTCCCTTGTTTTTCTGAATTACCAAGTTACAAAGTCTGTTAAAAAACTGTTACAAAGTCTTTTAAAAAAAAAATAACAAAGCTCACATTTCTTTCTATTCTGTTTCAAATTTATTTTCACAAGTCAGAGGTGATTTCAATCTCTTGCTAAAATTAATTTGAAAATGTCTGTATGCTTGGTATCTAAGGACAACGTCAAATCTGGAAACCGACATTCTTTTGAAAGTCTGATGCAAGCTCCTTACTAGATCTGTGATGTGTCCCTGAAAAGCACATTCTATTCTTCCATATAGAAACTATGACTATCACTTTGTGAATGATGGCATCACTTAATGCCATCTCCTTGACAAGTGTGCTGGTACACAGCTGTAATCCTAGGTACGGCAAAAGGACCACAAGTTCAACCTGGATTACGCTGTGAGACTCTGGCTCTAACAAAAGTAATCTTGGTGAACAGCATCAAGACAGACTGTTTTGTACATTAATCAGCTCCAATAGTGAGTGGTATCTATCACATAAAACTCCAATGCATACTGGACCTACATTTTTTAAAGAAAGGCATACATAAATGAGGCATTCATACCTCTAGTTTTTCACTGAAGTCCTCTGTGTAGGGAATGAATCTGCTATCTGTGTCCCCCTTATAAAACCAAGTACAGCGCCTCACTTCAGCTGGCTCCTCTTCCCAGTACACAGCTTTCCTCACTCGGTCATAGAGGTAAACATCATATCGTCTGCCATCTGTGCCTAGAACCACACTCTCTGGGTCTGGCTGAACTAGAAAACAAAGACCACATTGTCCCCAACCAATGCAAGACCTATTTAAAAATGGTAAATAAGAATATTATGACTGATCAACATCTAATGACTAACGACTAGACTCATTTTTATTTAAGGCAAAAGTTTAACATTTACCCATATTACTCAAAATTGTAACTTTTTTGCAGTGTAGGGATTGAATCTAGGGCCCTTCCACTGAGCTATATCCCCAGCTCTTTTTAATTATGAAATAGGTCTCAGTAAGCTGGGTGTGGTGGTGCACAGCTATAATCCCAAAACAAGAGCTTGAGGCAGCACTGTCACAAGTTTGAGGCTATACTGGGTTACAGAGTTCAAGGCCAGTCTCAACTACATAGGAAGACCCTGTCTCAAAAAAAGAGAAATAGGATCTCATTAAGTCCCTGAATTGCCTGAGCCAAACTCAAACCTGAGAATCTCCCTCCTCATCCTCCCAAAATGTCGGCATTACAAGTGTGTACCACATACCAAGCTGACTTTTAAGAGAAAAAAATTTTAGAAAGGAAATATGCTTTTTGGGGACTGGGGAGATAGCTCAGTAGAATAAGTGCTTGCCTGGCAAGTGTAAGGGTCTGAGTTCAATCCCCGGTTCCACCAAAAAAAAAAAAAAAAAAAAAGAAATATGCTTTTTTTTTTTTTTAACTTTATTTATTTATGTTATGGCTGGCTCAGCCTGCCCTGGCGGTGATGCTGGCGCAGCATGTGGTGCCGGGGATTGAACCATGGTCTCTGCAGTTGTCTAAGCTTACCTGAGCGGGTGCTTTAGACCACTGAGCTATCTCGCTGGCCCCGAAATATGCTCTTTATAAAGAAAATTGTAAAGCCATGATCAAGCAGTGATATCCACATACAGCAATGTTCCATGAAGGACACTGCTAGAGAATACCAACAGACCTTAAGTCCAGTGACAAAGAATATCAACACAAAGAGAAAAATGTTTATCCGTGGTACAAGACTTCTCAGAATCTCAGCACACCACATCTCCAAAGAAGTGGAGCCAGGTGTGGTGGCACATGACTAATCGCAACACTCAATGTTAAGCCCAAGCTGGGTGATTTAGCAAGTAGTAAGATCTTGTTCTCAATTATTTTTTCTCACCCCCTTCGGTTTTTTAAGGGAAAGTCTTACTGTGTAGTCTAGGTTGACCAGGAACTTGCAGTAATCCTCCTATCTCAGCCTTCCAAGTGCTGGGATTACAGGCATGTACCACCATTCCTGGCTTGTTCTCAGAATTTAAAGAGATGAGGATATAGCTCAGTGAAAAGGTCCTGGATTCAATCCCAGTAACACAAACACACAAACGACGCTTACTCAAAACTACAAAATACTTTTCAAAGTGATCAGAGTTCCACAGAAAATGCTTCATAACATTTAAGTTATAAAATGTTATATGCCTACATAACTACAAATGTATAAGTGATACAAGAAAACTCCTCTCATTTAAAACACTTTTCAACAAAGGAAACAGCTACAACCATTTCTGCAAACACCTTGGTTAGATAACTCAGGATTTCCAATAGTATCACCATCGTAAGGTACAGAACCTAGTGGGTTCTACAAAGATTAATGAATTGAAATTCACAAAAGTAGGCCATAGACATTTATTATCCCTTCTCTTCCTAAAATCAGATGTGAATAATGTGTATCAGCACTTACCCGAATTATACACTTCTTCAAGATGTGAAGAATCCAGCACACTGAAAGGCATCCATATTTGTCTGTATTCTACCTCCTTGCAGTAAAACCAATGGGGCTGGACAGGTTCGTACTGATTTTGAAGTACAAAAGGAGGTGGCCCCTGCACAGAGGGGCCTACAGGTTTAGCAAGTACTTGCTGTTGTGTTGGTGACTGTACTGAAGGAGAAATCTAAAAGGTCAAGAAAGTTAAGACTGTCATATTTGTCCAAAATGATTCTGCATATGTTTTAGAATAAAATGGATACTAATAATAATTATGCTATTAATATTTCTGGGAGTAACTACTTGTTACAATAATTAAACCCCAAAACAATTAAATTTAAAGAAATACTAATTCACCAAATCAATTGCAAAGTGACTCAGATTTCCATGATTAGATTTCTAGATTTGATGTTAAAGTAAACTAACACCTTCATGCTATCAATTGTAATATGTTTACCATCAGTTATTTTAACTTATTTTTTAGACAGCATCTTGCTATGCAGCTCAGGATGGCCCCAAACTCACTATTTAGCCCAGGCTGGCATTCAACTGGCAGCGATCTTCCCATTGCAGCTCCTAAGTGCTGAGATTACAGGCTTGTGCCCCCACATCGAACATTAACTTTTAAAAGTATGCATGTTTCTCAACCCAGCCATTCTACTTTTAAGAATTTAACCTAAATATGTAATTAAGAAACAAAAATTTACCTAAAAAGATGTCACCAAATATTTGTAAAGGAAAATCATGAAACAATCTCAATTTCTAACAGAAACTTAATTAAATTACCTTAAAAACAGTAAATTAGAGAGCTGGCAAGGTAGCTCAGCAAACTAAGCACCTGCCCAGGCAAGCACAGGGATCAGGGTTTGATCCCCAGCGTCACATGCTATGCTGGCCCCATCCCTGGGTGTGCTGAGCTGGCTACCAAGACTGGGAGTGGTGGTGGACACCTGTAATCCCAGCACTGAGGAGGCTGAAAAATGGGAGAATCATTGAGTCTGAGGTGTATCCCTGTACCAAATATATACATACATACATATATATATATATATATATA